>JAUZNJ010035663.1:0-12160 GCA_034780135.1 Jordanella pulchra
TGTCCATGAGTGTGTGTTGCTTGTTTGACATGTTGTGTTAAACCAAAACTCTCTAATATATCAAGCAGCTTTTTTGCTGGAAGGATTATGGTACAGCTGCAGACCTACCGAGACATGGCTGCCAACTTCAACTGACAGGCGAGGAAAGCAGAGGTAAATCAGAGAAGTAGCCAAGAAGCCTGTGGTAACTTTGGAAAAGCAAAGAGTTGTGGTTCAGGTAGAAGAATCTGTAGCCAGAACAGCTATTAGTTGATCACTCCATGGACTTAAGGGTTATAATAATAAAAGTCATATAAAGTTTTGTAAATGTTTCTCTTCAAGCTTTGTGGGGAAAACAAGAAAACTGGATGAAAGGGGTTTGGACACATGAGACCAAAGTCTAGACCAACATGGGTGGAAAACTGATTCTTAATATTTGCTACACCATCATCATAAAACTAGACTGCAGCCTCTACTTCCTGTTTACACAGCTGTACATGACAACGGACGACGACGTAGAACAGCGACACGCTTTGCAGTGCTTAGTTAATTCTGTTCAAACCAAATGGAAACATCGCAAATTTGCATTTCCTTTTTCTTTCTTTTTTTTGAGTTTTTAAAAGTTCCCTTGTAATTCGGATTTCAGTTGAATGGAAACATGGCTATGATGAAGCATGGTGGTGGGAGCACCAGCCTGAAGGGCAAGATTTCTTCAGTAGAGTCGGGTAACTGCTGTGATTTAATGGAGATAAATAAAGGAAAAAGCCTTTAGAAACCTTGTGGAGATTTATTTTTAAAGCTTTGTGAGTTTAAAACTTGTCAAAAGGGATGAGAAATTTCTCCAGTCCTGTATCAGGATATATTTTTATTTTCTTATTTCTTAAATTAAACATAAGATACTATCAGTAGACATATTTTTGGACTGAGACCTCTTCCTTTGTTGTAGTTTTTCCTGTTTTTAATAAAAAAAACTCAGCATATAATATAGTATTGTTATGAGAAATCAAAATATAACAGAACTACTGTAGGTCTTGAACAATCTTTAAACAGAATCATCTTTACTTTAGGCATTAAAACATGTTCATGATTTGTTTTTGACTTTATTAAGCTAATTAACCAAAAAATCTGTGATTCTCCTTCAGTTAAAATCAGTACAATACTGTAAAAGTCAGCGATAGTAGTTTATTTCAGCAGATACACACCGTGGTCAAAGACTACTATAACACATTAAAAGAACCACTTAATTTAGTATTATTTAGCCCCTTTAATGATCGTGCTCTTTTACACAGTAGCACTGGATGTGTGAGAGCCTGCAGTCTGATGCTTTACAGTCATTCTGGTCAAGACTTTTTGTAAGCTGCTAAAATGTTCTTTTTTAACATAACAAAGAATTGGGCTGTAGAAACAGACAAACACAATGCTTGGCTGATATTAGTCTAACATTTCTTATCATTGGATCTATTTTATCATGTAAATGGAGGAAGAAAAATCTAGGAATCATTCAAAAAGTATCGGCTGCCCATATCAGGGATCATTAGACTGATGTCAAAATAATCGGTGTTGGAATCTGCCCCCCAAAAAACAGTATCTGTTTCCTTTTAAACTGTGGTACACTCAGACCAGGTATATACGCAAGCCTTTAATTGTTTGTTCTGAAAAAATACCTGCTAAAACAATTTTAATGCTGCTTTCACATACTTTTTGACCACTCAAAGCCCTTAATATTGTAAAATGGTGTAAATATATACTGGAGTCGCATATAAAAGCCAAAAAAACACCCATTAAGGTAAGGTATTGTCTTTCTGCTCTCTTGTAACCTGCTGTTCTATCTGCATACTTTCATAAATAACAAAATAAAGGCCACTACAGACTAAAAATAATCTTTAAAATACCATTGAACATATATAACAGCAGAAAACACTTAAAAAAAAAGAGTAATTCTTCTAGGAAAAAAAAAAGATATAAAATAAGATTGTTTCAAACGTTTACGCAGACAAACGTGGAATAAAAGCTCGTCCTTTATTCTCTATGGTGCAGAAATGTAAACAATAGATAAAATATAATGATTTCCTGACATAAAATGCAACAACCAAGAGCTCCGACGGCCGGGAAAGAGCTCCAATAAATGACCCGCAGCTCGCTGCTGTTCCGCTTTTATCAGATTAACAAACAAGTTCTTATATCAGCTTTTTAAAACAGAATAGTAGCTTCACTGTAGAGTCTCTGTCAGATGAGCAGCATGAACCCTTTTTGGTGACATTATCAATAATTAGATTTTCTTTCTGAGAACTATTAATAGCAGACTAAATATAACTATCAAAGAAAGGAGGGTAGAAGTCGCTCTCAGTGTTCAGCTCCGTCTGGTGGAAGATGCTGTAGTTTGTATTTCCTGTTTGTTCTTAGTAGTTTTTGAAAAAGTAGACAACAGAGCCTCATGCTGCAATTCTACCGAGTGAAAAAATTTGACCACGAAGGAGATCCCTTTGATGTTTGGACGCAGGCTGTCACTTAACCCCAAGCTGCCCACCGAGCTCTGTGTAGCTGTATGAATGTGGAAGCATTGTGTGCGTCAAGCTTCAGGAGAGAGGTGAAAAGTGGTCATATTGGTCCATTTACCGTTTAAAAACATTTTGTTATTGACTGAACTTACAAATCAATTCTAGTTTAAATTATTTGTTTCAGTTAAGATTTTTAGAGTTAACAGGTTAATTTGCTCTATAAAACATATCAATTTGTAGTCGAGTCTAAATGCGTTTTTATCTTATTTACATAATTTCACTAAATTAAAGAGAAAACAAACACTCCAGCGTGGAGATGCTGTGATTTAAGGTGCTTTTAAGAGAGAGAGCTCTAAATAAACTCATCACACTGCCTTAACTTTTTGTCACTTTTCATCATCAGACGTCACACTTTATATTTTTATAGGATTTAATCTGACAAGCAAACATAAAGTCGTCTCTTACCATAAAGGAGTGAGAAAATAATTGCAGTTTAAAAGATTATCTTGCAAATAAATAGATGAATTTACTTAACAAGCAGAGCATCATGAAGGCTAAGAGGAACAGCAGATAGAGTAGATCAGGGAGAAACAAAGATCTAGGTTATAAAACAATACCTTTGTCTGTGGATGTATCCACAGATCTTCGTTATTGTCATCCAAAAAAATACAAACTGTACACATCTAAAGATCCACAAAACATGGACTTGGAGAAGCAGCTGTGCTACGTTTGAATGAGCTGCAGAGGTTCCCACCTCCAGTGGGATAATCTATGAGCACCAGCCCAATGGTAATGCATGGCGGTGATAGTATCATGTTGTGGGGAAGGATTTCTTCTGTTAAAGCTGCTCAGATGTTAAAGGGGATGGATGGCGCTTAATGGAGGCAATCCTGGAAGGCAGCCTGTTTAGCTTCCAGGTGGTCAGCGACACTAAACATCCCACCAGAGTTAGCCATTGATTTTAAAATCTTAAGACTCGCTGCTCAGAAATGGACTGAAATTCAGCTTTTTTCAAAAGAGGGTAAAAAAATTGAAATGTTTGTAGGAACAGAAACAGTTTGGAGGATTTGTAGATGATACTTAACAAGAACAAAATACATATTGATTATTGTTTTATGGACAAATCCAAAAGATTTACCGTTCTGTTTGAATTCCAAGTTTAACTCCAGTCATGTGAAAGAAACAGCGTTTCCTTTCTCAGTTCTGAAGCACTGAAAAGCAGGACTAAATAAAGGGCTTAACATTCATTAGAGCAGCATAAAAGAGAAATGCACTTCCCCTGGATTTAGGTTTAATCTTTGTAAAATGAATGAAGATCTAAACTTTGTGTTTAGCTTCGTAATTAAAATTAAAGCTGTCTTTGCGGTGCCTTTCAAAAGGGAAAATCTGACCAAATAGCTCTGCAGGTTAGAGAGATGCACACCCTGGACTACAGCGCTTTACCTCTGAGCAAGGCACCAAAACTAGGAGCTGAACTGAAGCTTCTCCAGCTGCCTGAGTGCAGCTTGGATCTTGCTAGGAGAGAGGAGTGAATGAAACATTGTTTTCAGGCAGTGAATGGTGAATGCACTGCTTCTTTCACACCACTTCATCTGAAGTGGTCGCAGCTTGTGGACTGAGTGTGTTTGTGTTCGAATCCAGTGCTGGTGTCGGTTCCCCCAAACTGAAGCCTGAAAAAACAAATTCCTCAGTAACACATATGTTTGTTTACTGTTTTGGTTCGAGGCTGGCGGGGATCATTTGCTTAGCTCACCGAGCGTGGGTAAAAGTTTAGCAAGGCTTACATGTAAATCGCTGAATGCTCCCAGTCTCTCCTCAGTGGAGATGTTGAGACGAGCCTCTGAGTCAGAGATCCCATCTCCTGCAGGAGCTTCATGGTTGAGCTTGGAAGCTAAATGCTAAGGAAGATATAAAAAGGGTCAAACAGAGAGAGCATCCTCTCCCAGTCTTACACAAGGCCCTTATCTGGTCAGGGTGTCTTCTATTTCCATCTCAACATCACATGCAAAACAGCTGTGAAGAACAGCTTGTATATTTAGCCGTATTGCGAGGGTGCCGGGGGGGGCGGGGGGACTGCGGCTGGCTTAGCCCATTACTGCTGCACAATAGGGACTTTGACAAGAGACAGCAAGAGGAAGAAGAGATCCTCCATGGTGGGGCAAAAATAGACTGCTCAGTTTGTGTTACACTGTAGTCTTTGCAAGTGTATCTGAGTTACGACAGACAGAGAGGCTGCTGTGTTGTTTACGGTGTTTAAAAAAACGTTAGTCTGCAACTTTATTCTTAGTGTCCACTTTTGATTAACTAAAGAAAGAAGAAGAGGAACAAAACTAACAGCTGGGCTTCAGATATTTTGGGCCTTTACAGAGTTTTTTGTTTTGTTTTTTTAATTTTCAAACTAAAATCCACATGTTGTCAGACTTCTTGAAACACATTCAAAGTTTCAAACCTCAACCTCTGCTTGGTTGAGATGAAGGTTTTTTTATCTGTAGTCTTGCAGCAAAAACTGAAACAGAACTAGAGGTCAAACTTCGCTTTAAGCTAAAAGAGCGTGTTCTGCTTATGTTATGCTAATGGGAGTTGAACACATAATCTACAAAATAAAAGAGGATCGTATTTAGTGAGCGGGTAAAATCCACAAAACCCGTTGAACTACATGATAGCTGTGTAGGTGATATCTTTAAACGTTTTCTGCTGTCAGTTCTCAGCAGTGTCAGCATTGTGGAGCCCAGAATAAGTTCTGGGTCTATATTTAAAACCTTTATCTCTGTTATCTCCACCACACAGTCACACGGAAATGTGTGACTACCTAAACAAATGTACTTCAACTTAAAGCCTGCATGAAAGGAATAACCTTCTGCTGTGGATAATTGCATAAAGAAAAGTTGATCTTATTTAGCAATCTTGTTTAGATGCTATCAAACGAGATTTTACATATAATTGTATGAAAACTACATTCTGCAAGGTGAGACTGTAAACTGTTAGGCAGCAGAAGAAAGTGGCTCCATCTGAATACAGCAAAGAACTCTTCAGCTAAAGCAGAAGTGAGTGAGAAAAAAAAAATTAAAACACATTAAAAACACAGAACTATAGTTAGAAAAGACAGTTATAACAAATTATTATTGATTTTCAATTTTCAATTCATTTTATTTATCTAGCACTAATTCACAACACATGTCATCTGAAGGCACTTTAAAGAGACAGTTCAATCAAATTACACAGATTAGTTAAAAGTTTTCTATCTAAGGAAAACCAGCTGATTGCATTGACTCATTAATCCAACAGCAATCCCTCAAACCAAGCATGCATGGGTTCAAGGAGACAGAAACAGAGATATAAAAGGTAACTTTTAACTAGTTACCCCGTCCAAGAAAGACGCAGCCAGGCAGACAAGCTCCAAGCCAGCTCCCATGTTAGAGGATGAAAGAGAGCACATCCAGTTAGTCACAGTTAGAGAAACAGGACAACAGGACAGGTCAATATTATCCCATATTTATTTTTTGGCTTATATTGGACCAATTTATAAGATCAATGCTGGATCGCAGCGTCCCTGCTACATGTGTTTAAAAACACTCCTTCTGCAGCCATGATGGCCATCGACAGCATTGTTTCAATATCGTTATAAAACACGCTAACAAGCACACCGACGCTACAGATCAAGATAATTATAACTCAACTTCGCATAGTTCAACTGCAAGAAATAAATGGTGGTATTTTGTCTAGTTGCACATGATCCGTTTTCTGTGTCATTTACAGGAATGAAGACAGAATTGAGAGGAGTGAACGGCAAACCTGCACCAAGATGGACAGTATTGAAGCTGTTGAAGAACAGTAAGTAAAGTCCAACTCAATCCGCCCTTGGCTCCTTCGCATCGTCTATCGTTGTGTGTCTCTGTCTCTTTGCGTGTCTTACTGTTTTGTTGCACCGCAGACATCCCAGTTTAGAAGAGCTGCTGTCTTGGGCACGGAGCTTTGAGATGATGCTGCGCTCGCTAGAGGGCCGGGAGATCTTCCGGGAGTTCCTGCGCTCCGAGTACAGCGAGGACAACCTGCTTTTCTGGTTGGCCTGCGAGGAGTTAAAAAAGGAGACGAATCCCTCAGTGGTGGATGAGAAGGCCAGGATTATATACGAAGATTACGTCTCTATATTGTCGCCCAAAGAGGTGAGCCTCAAACACAGCCGGCGGTCAAACTTCATTCATTATTTATTTATTATTATTTGACTCTTTTTTTTTTTTAACTCTTCAAGTGATAAAAGAGCAATAGAAAATATTTTTCTGTCCACAAATGTTCAATCATGTCAATGTTTGAAATTGATCTACGCCTCCGTTTTATTCATTACGTAAAGAAAAGTATGAATTTCAGAATAAAAGCCATATTCTGTCCCACCCCAGGTGAGTTTGGACTCTCGGGTTAGAGAAGGAATAAACCAGAGCTTAGCGGAGCCTAGCAACACCATGTATGAGGAGGCCCAGCTCCAGATCTACACCCTGATGCACCGGGACTCCTTCCCCCGTTTCCTCAACTCCTCCGTTTACAGAGACCTCCTGGCCAGCAGGAGGCGCACCTGCCTTGACACCTAAACCTCCCCACCGTTTGTCATTGCCAACATACGCCAACGAGACTACTACTTAACACTTCAAATACTACTATGGTGCCAGAAGTCAGGTTTGGGGAAAGAAAAAAAAAAGTCTCGCTCTGTTTTGAAGGAAAAAAAAACTTAAATAACATCCCAGATAGCTTGTTGGGTCTTTTTATTTTCTTTTATTTATATTTTTTAAGCAATTTTTATCCAGTTCTTCACTGGAGCTGGTCGAGCCTTTGCTGGCTGCTCATTGGTCAGTTTTAGACCATTATTGCTGGCCAGTGATTGTTTTGCTAGCAATTTGAGCTATTCTGTTTGATTTGAGTGGCTGACTCCACCTTATCAGCGACTGGTTTAATCGGTCGACCCTGTGGCCGACCGAGTGTTGGTTGAACGTCGACAAGGACTCCTCAAGTGGCGAGGACCCCGAGAAGGAGAGTGACATAAAGGACAAACCCACTGTTCCTGTACTGTAATATTTGAACCTCATTTTACCTTCACTCTACTGCTCTGTCTTTACTTGTCAGTCTTTTCTGTTATTGTCTGATTTCTTTGTTTTTCTTTTTAACTTGTTTTGTTTTATACCTCCACACTGTCCAAACATGACACCCAGTGGTTGTTGGGAACGGGAGAATTTTTGCCTTTTTAACCGGTTAAAGCATCGGATCTCTGCATGCAGCTCTCCCTCTTTCTCTACTGTAGCTTGACAGTATAAGCCGCGGACTGCAACCTTTTCCGAGAGATATTAAGGCTGGCTGTGCCTGACTGTGTATGTTCAGTGAAGGGGAAAAAAAGGTACATCTCTCAGTTTTAAGCTTACTACAGTTTTTATTGAGATGTAAAAGCTGCTTTCTCCAACCCTTCCCCTGTCCGTCAACCTGTTTTGTCCAAGCAATTTCCTTCATTTAACTGGGAGAAGTAAGGGCTAAAATTGTGGTTGGGCAGCTACTTCGAATATTATAACTCATAAACTTCTCTCTGCTGAGACAAAAAAAAAAAATCACAATGCCTTTATGTGTAAAGGAACACAGAAGAAGTGCTGCTTCAGATCTACTGTGAAGCAACCACAGTTTGTCCAACAATCCCTACCTCCCATGCCTTTTTTATTTTCTCCCTTTCTTATCACCCGCTTTAAGATCCCCACAGGAGAAGCACAGGTGCCAAGTTTGGGCCAAAACCCATAATGGAAAAAAAAAAACAAAAGACACTTACGGTACATTGTCTCAGTGAACAGAGTATAGAAAACAGTAGCAATCTCCTTAGGTGCAAGTGAAATCAACCAGCTATTAAACCTTGAAAGGCTTCAGTTTTTGACTTTCTTGTCCTTGAGGTATCGGATTTTAGTAGATCGGTTAACTGGGTGCCAAATGGGACTTCAAAGTTCCGGTGAAGAGGTATTGGATTTTTTCTAGCCTGGTCTGGATTTTTTTTTCAGAGCTTGGGGAAGAGGGCTGGTTTAATAATGCTGAAATGGGACTATCCCAGTCTGTTATGAAATCTGCATAGTCTTGCTCCAATCAAGCCTTTTCAGCTGAAACCAAAAGGGTTTAAGCATGCTGTAGACAAGCAGATAAAAGGATGCTTGTGCTAATCTTCCCTCCTACTGCCAGTCCTCAAACACTCTGGTCTGTTTCTTTTTTCTAACCTGTCTTGGAAAGCATGCAGTTATAATGTGTGTGTGTGTGTGCGTGTGTGAGATACAGTAAAACACCGAACAGGAAAATAAAAGTTGAAATTGCCAAATGTCATGTAATGTTTAGCATTAAAATGGACACTGTTTTTTTTTTGTTTTTTTTTATTAAACATATACTCTGTGGTTAGCCAATAGATCTGCAGAAGTTGCAGCATATAATATGCAGTTTTAATGCAATGACCCTCTGTGTCCATTGATTTGACCAATATATGTCCCACATGATCTGGTTGTTGGGTAGAGCAGTGCTAAAAGTGTCAAATAAACGCTGCTAATTACTTGCAGACACACATGGGCATCCATGTTGCTGCCTTCTCTAGCTACCTAAAGTTCTTGTGCCAATCTGGATCTGCATTGAAGTGAAAAGGCAATTGGTTCTGACTAGTGACGCTCAGGCATGGG
This sequence comes from Jordanella pulchra, assembly GCA_034780135.1. Classification (NCBI taxonomy): domain Eukaryota; kingdom Metazoa; phylum Chordata; class Actinopteri; order Cyprinodontiformes; family Cyprinodontidae; genus Jordanella; species Jordanella pulchra. The sequence continues at coordinate 9,155 of JAUZNJ010035663.1, forward strand.
CCATTATTATAACCTTAAGTGAAAACAGTATTGACACAAAAACAAAGAGCAAAACACATACATTATGTCATTGCTTTAGTAAAATTTAGTCATTTTAACAGAATTATTTCCCCTGCCGTGAGAATAACACGACTAAGGCTGCATGGTTTCAGGAAAACATGAGATTGCAATTAGTAACAAACTTCCTGAACTTTCTGATTTTAGCCTCCAAGGACCACTTCAATTGAGAGCAAAAATGTGTGTTAAAATCCATCTAATGGAACAAAGACATCCCTTGAAAGGAAAGATGAAGTGCATAACATTAGAAACAAGTTAGCCTACCAAATACAGCATGCATACACGCAGTCCTTTTCAAACTCAATACTTGTCATTATTACGATGATTTTAAATATGTTGTTCAGCTGTAGATATAATCTACTGATTGTTGCAGTAAAAATAGATGCTGAAACTTCAACCATTACATTGATTTTGAAAGTCCAGTGTATGTTTTATTTGGTTTTCCCGAGCAATTTCATTTCCCCAGGGTCACCCGTTCAGGTATAAGAGGTTTAGAATTGGGTAGGGCAGAGTCGATATGGACTGTTAAAACAGAAGCGCAATGGCAAAATAGTATGGCAAAAACTGTGATTAAAGTTTGGTATTTTACACTTTCTGTGGCACAAAAATAAACGTTTACAATGGTTTTTTTTTGAGGCGAGAATGTAGCTTTGTAAAACTTAAGTGTTCGCTCTGTTTTTCATGATATTGCTCAATTGCCAAAGGTCTCTGTTGTTGAGATGTCCATTGTCAATGCGCTTATAGCCAGCTCGCCTTGCTAGCTATCAGTTGACCAGTCAGTTTAGACCAGAAAGACACCTGATTCCTGGAACATAATTTCCAGTCTCCTGCATTAAATAAAGATATAATTTAGTCAGGTCATATCTAAGAGCTCTTGTTTGGTTCCTGCTTCACTGTCTCATTGTTGGTAGGCCACAAAAATAACAGTGAGGTGAGGACAGAAACAGGTCATTAGGCTGATTTAAATAATTGTTCTGCAGCCCCTTAGAGCAGTAGAAACAGAAAGCACACCATTTCCTTTTGCTAAGGTAGATTTAGTATTTTATACCATGTGTGCATGAGGGCAAGGACGTTTTTTTCCTGGTCTTTGCCAGTTTTGTTGGAAGAGAAAAAAACTTGTTTTCTTCAATAGCTTTTTATTATAATAAAATCTCAATGATTAACATCAGTTATTTGGTATTAGTAGAACTATGGTCCAAAATACCTTTTAGAAATAACACCCAAATGTTAAAGTGAGATAAAACCCAATGATTTTAGTCTTGGAAAGGTGAGGGGAGCTGAAAGAAATCAGCCATAAAGACTTAAATCAAGGTTATTTCATGACACAGAACTGGGTGTGTGTTGTGCAAATTAAAACTTTATCTACATGTTAGCCAATAATTATTATTTTACCCAGGTGTGAAGCGATAATTTTCCCTAAGTTTGTAAGAACCTCTTCAAAAAAAGCATTGTTTGGACCTCAGATTTACTGATTTCCCACCGATTCCCAAAACAAGACTAATGCTAAAATTGCTACAAAGGATTAAATTATGACAAAAGCTAAACTAGAATATGTTTTTCAATTAGCACTGCTTCTGTTCTCATGATTTCGGCTAAATTCAGCAATTTGAAGCCTTTTTTCATGCTTTGGTTTAGCTTTACACAGTGAGCGGCCCATGCCTCGCTAGGATAAATCTTAAGTCTCAATGTTTTTCTAGTCCACATAAATGACCCAAAACATTTTCCGGATCAACGTATATCCAGTTAAAATCAATTTCCACCAGATTGGGACGGATGTCGTTTGTTCAAATGACAAGCTCTGCAAATGCATGTGCCCAATTTATCATCAAAGGCAAATGAAATGCAGTTAGTTAAGAAGATACATATAACAGTGAAAGTTCATTTTCATATGGAACAGCTTTTATTTCCAGGGGGACCTTTTTCAGATCTTGCAATACCTTTTCCTTTCAGTCACTCATAAGGCTCTCTTGCTGGCCAAGCCTTCCTCTGCACAGTACACTTGTATGTTGTCTATATATTAACCAACACAAGAATGTTTTCACCAGGAACCAGATATTGAAATCATGGTGCAATCAAACAGAGTTTACATTCATAAATATTGAGATGTGTGTACCTTTTTTTAAATGCTTAGAATAGTATGGGGAGCAAATAGCCAGCAGGTCTGAGTTTTGAAACGGAGGGTGCTGCACATAAAGGACACGGGAAAGCAGAACCCTTTGCTTGAACTGCTTTCATCCGTTCGTCTTGATTTTATTCCAGCTTCCAGGCTATTCCAGCAGTGGGAGATGTGTATGTGGTTGTTTAGATTTTATTTTTTAATACCTGCATTGAATAGGTAAAAAGCAATGACCATGATGTGAGGTAATGTAGTGTCATTGCTCAGTTTAAATTCCCACGGATGATGTTTGAGACATGGCTCTGGTTTTAAAGCCTAAAAAAAATAAATAAATAAAAAAAAAAAAAAAAAAGGTCCTGCAACGCTTTGGCCTTACTGACACATTTCTTTCCTTTAAGAAAAGAAGACAAACATTTCTGTAGGTGTTTCACTACCTCTCATGTTGGTTAATTTATTTCACATATAGTTAATGTTCAAGTTTTGTTTTTTTTTGTTTTTTAGATCTACTTGAAGCCTAACACTGTAAACAAAAATGTGCACAGATGATGACTCGATGTAAATAACCACAGAGATAAGAGAGCTTGGCCTAGTCAACATTATTATTATTGATAATATTTCTGTTTATATGTTTGTTTCTTTGATTTTAATTGTGTTGAGCTAGATTTTGCATCTCTATAAAGAATTCAGGAATTCACTGTCTAAGGGCTAATCCCATTTTTGCCTATGCAAATTTGTTATGTCGGGTGAGGCGGAGTGGAGGCACTGGCGTACCTCTTACCTGTTTGAGACGGACCACGGTTTACATTGCCCTTTGCTGATATTCTTTAATTTTA
>JAUZNJ010035664.1:0-36804 GCA_034780135.1 Jordanella pulchra
AATGGAGTCTGGTGCTACTGCTTGGGTGGAAAGAAAACCAGCAGCCACACGGCCCTTTCTGGAACCAGTTTGACACCTGTGCATAAAAGCTTTTTAAATGTTTCGTAGCTTTTTTATTTTCTTTGTATGTTAATTTTAAATATTAGTTTTTGTTTACTTTTTTTGAGGTTATCTTTTCAGTTTTGAGTTTTTCTTTGCAAAGGTTTTCTTTTCCCTTTTGGTTTTGCCTTCAGTCTTTGATTAGTTTTGCTGTTTGGGTCTTGCCATATTCTGTTATCCTTGCAGTCATTGGTTTGTCAAATTTATTAACTAGTTTATTCCTCCTACTTATTATTTTAGTATTTTTAGTCGACTTTCTCTAGTCATTATTTCTATGGTGTGAATTAGGCTCCTTTATTGTTCCAAAGAATATGTTTTGTAAACAGAAATTTTGAAGAGAACTTTGCTATTTTCTCTGATGTCTTATTTTTTTCAGATTAAGTTTAATAAACTGCATTCTTTTCACATTGTGTTGCACAGATTGCATTCTCTCCACTTCAAGACTAATAAACATGTTTCTAACGTCCAGCAGACCAATAGAAAAACGCAATTTGAAATCCAAACAACTGATCCTGACAATTATTGAATACCCTTTTCAGAGCTGTTTCTTTGCAGTTTAAAGGGTTTACAGAAATAAAGAGTTTCTACAAGTCGACTACGACATTTTTTATATAATTTGAGGTAAAGAATGACTGTTAAACCTATTTATTATGTATATTATGCAGACACATAGATGGTTCATTCAGACAATGCAGGAAAATGAATATGTATGTTTTGCGTGTTATGTTTAGTCGATTGGTCTTTAAATGATCGGTCCGCCCCACCAGAGACCTCTCACAACCAGAAAACATCTCTTCATCACTGAGACATTAGCTAATATCAGAACAGCTGCGGCTACCATTCAAGATAGCTGTTAAATGAGCCACTTGGTCTTCGTTTTTAGCAGAAATGATCGAGCTCTTCCCAACGTCACCACCGTCCAGAGCAGGTGCTTCCTGAAGGGGGTGGCTGAACTGCTCTGATGATGGTCACTTGTTTACAGGACAGGGAGGGGCTGAATTATTTAGGATATAATATAACTGATGATAAAGGCTCTTTGAAGACAATATTTATCCACAAATAACTGACTGATGCATCCTTGCCAGAAGTAAGTGCAAACATTCCTTTCATTCAGTAAACAAAGCAGTAACTGTCTTAAAACCATTTATATTCTCAACTCTCTCAATGGATTTTAAATGCAGCAGCTTGCAAACACATCTTTAATCCATGCAAAGCACATTTTGTTGTTGGGGGGTGGGGGTGGGGGGTCGTTACGTTGCTACAACAGCAGCCTAACAATTTACAGTAGAAACAGTAAAACAGCACAGATTGCTATCACTTCATTGGAGCCCAGCTTTGTTGAGAGAGACGTTCATTTGAAAGTGGTGCAGAGCCAACATCAGCAAAAGTGTGCGGCTTTTGTTAATGGAGCGTTTCGGCGCGCAAACAGCGCTCCAAATGAATCAGTAGCTGGCTGCTCCTTCCAGCAGTGACTCATTTGGGTCGCCGACGTTCAACGGAGAGAACGACAAGGAACAGGTGGAGGACTGGAGCACAGATGTTGATCTGAATCCTGATTGGACAGTTCACCTTTAATCTAAAAAGTATTTCTATAATCTAGAATAATCTGTAACCAGCCCATCAGAAATTTGTCCAACTCTTACTTACTTACAGTTGGGTTCTTTTCTGTTTTTCAACATATTTTTAGATCACAGAACAATTTTCTAGTAGATGTAAAAGAAAATCAACAGACTAGTTCTGTGTAAATGAAGTTGACATCATAGCAGTGTTCATTGGTGAAGATGTTCATACTGAGAAATAAACAGGCCTTATTTAAAGGAGCCTAAATTATAAACCCCGTTTGTTCATGTTAAAGTAAAGCATTATACACCAATCATGTATCCTGATAGTGTTCACATCCTTTAAGTGCCTGACAAGGATTTTTGCACCAGACGCTAATAACAGACAAAAAAAAACCTGCTATGCTAATATTCACCATCAGATTTAAATGTGTTTGATTTAAAATAAAAATGAATGGGATTGTTTCATTTATCTGGACATAAGTTTTGAAATAAAATGAGCGATTGGATAAAAATTGCCTCCAGTAATCATGTTGTAGTATTCCGATAACTGCTAGCCGCTCAAAGCACAAATATGTCATGTTGACATTTAATGCTAATACTCCCTCAGGTTAGCTTGATTGTCACAAACGTTTACATGGATGCTCATTGAATCGTTAACTGCACTAAAGCACCCCTCTTAGATTGGTTCTGATCGTGCCAAATCCAACAAGAATACTTGAATTACTCGTCCATGTAAAGTAGCTAGAGTTGTATGTCATCACCATCTGTTGGAAGTACTTCTAACACATCCATAATTTTAGCAGTCTCAGCAGGTTTAGCTCTGGGTTCAGTGAATACTGGCATTAATAGTATTTTAATCAACTCTTATCATTGTCATCTAACATTTTGGCAAGTTTTCTACAGTCTTTTCACAATTCCACTGGAAAAACGACTTCCTTTTTTATTTCTTCCATGCATAACCAATGTCCTACATTGGGTCTACGGAGTGAATTTTGTTATAGTTGTTGAAAGGAAAGAACACATATTTGTAAAGAAAATGGTTTTTGAGAGTAATTGTGTTGTTTTTGTAAGTTATATTTTTCAAGTTTGTAATTTGTTTTTATATATTTTCATTTATTTAATTTCTGCTTTTCATATTAAGTTTTATGAATAACACTCTTTTCTTAAATTGCATTTTTCAAATCACATTCCCTTTATTCCAGACCCAATAAAAATGTTCGCTCTTGACCAATAAAATGTTGCTACCATCAATGAAGATGGAAAGAAATGCATCTTTGCTTCCAAGTTTAGAAGAAAGGCTGCTCCTAGAAACTTAAAAATATAAAATTTGTAAAAAAAAAAAAAAAATCATGTGAAAAATGAAAATTTGAAAAACATAAAAAATGAAAAGATTTTTTTTTTTTTAAGTTGAGAAAACAGCAACGTTACAATCACTATGTTTGTGTTTTTTTTTATCAAGAGGTTTTTTCGAGGGTTAATTTCTGGATTTACAAAGTTTTCTTTGCTTTGATAAATAATGGATCAAAGTTTCCTCCATAGAGTCCCTGTAGTGCCAGTGTGTTTGCCCCCTCCACCCCCACCTCTCATGTTGTTACCTACTACCCATCCAGACCAGCTCTAAACCTTATCAATAAACATGTTAATAATGGTGTGAATTGGCAGCAGTGTGTTGATAGGAGACATATCACCATACATGTCCAAGAGCACGGTTTATCCCGACAAGTTAGCTAGGTCGATGTATTGTGATTTTTATCATATCATAGCTCTGGAAAACCTCACTAGACCTTGTTGTTGCTCTGCTGTCGCTGTTGCAGAGCAACTAAATATTAAGCTCATGTGTGGTTTGCTGCCACCTAGTGGCTGGAGGTTTAAGAGTTATAAAAAAGAAAGAATCAAAAAGATGTGTGCCTCTAATTTTTTCCATTTAAGATCCATTTGGCCATATATTGAGTCGGTACAAATATTGTCTAATAAAATGTCACAATATTTGGTTAAACTTTGTAAATTTCGGTACTGTAAGACATCACAGCTTAACACAATCTTCAATGTGTTCTGAAAGCGGAAGCAATATGCTCTAAAATTATTTTATTTTGTGTGAACTAAGCTAACATTAGCTTCACTGTTCATACTGAGGAAAGTTTGGCCTGAACAAAATGCCTACAGAGAGAATCTACAGGCAAACAACAAACACAGAGAAGGAGCATGAACTCATGCTTGCGACATATTGGAGGCTTCATGGAGTAAATTACTCCTGGAGAAAATGAAACTCTTCTGACCCCACAGCCTCATACTCACATACCGTTAGTTATCCAGTACACCTTTCTCACACTTTGCCCCTAAATACGACGACAAAATAAAATTCCTGAGATTATGTGAACTCTATTAAAAACTGTCTGATGCTTCTGCTCAGATCACTGTGAGTTCAATTAAGATATTGCTGATTTTAGACCAAAAACAGGCTCCAGTGTTCATATGTATGCCATAAAAAAGATGAAAAAAAATCACTTTCTCTCTGCTATTTTTAAGCTAACCTGCTTCCCCTCCAATAATCACATCCATTCAGCTTCAAACATCTCCGTTGTTTAATTCTGGCAGGAACATTTTAGCAGAAAACACTCCCGCCTTCATCTTTGTAACCACATCTATCATCTCTGCAAGGCTTTGTTTAACCTTGGCGCTGAACTACAGCAGCGCTGCACACTGGCTGTGAGACAGAGCGGTGTGAACCGTTCATGAATTTGTAGATCCCAGCGATATCTTTGCACCATGTTTATTTAAACAGTCAGAATTAATCCCAGTGGTTGTGTCTTTGCAGCAGGATGGAAGACTGGCAACAGGTTAAGGATCGCAGCTTATGATAAGACCTGCTGATGCGTTTATGCAATCCTACATGTCCCAGCTGTGGTGATGCAGTCCAGATGAGGGGGAGCTGCACACATGGAGGGGTGGGTGTATGGAGCTAAATTGGGGCCATAAAGTTTGTTCCAACATGTTTGATAAATAAAATAAAATTGTAATTTAAAACTGAAAGATTATTTTAAAACTGAAATAAACTTTTTAAAATGTAAAGTATTTTTTGAAACTACAAAAAAGATTTGAAAATGAATTATTTTTAAGCTGAAGCAAAAAAATCTAAAACTGAAAAGAAAATGTTTACAAATATTTTAGAGATTCAAGTCATTGTTTTTTTGTTTTGTTTCACACTGGTGGGCCCTCCACAATGATGTTTTGAAGACATGTGTAGTTCCCACAGTTCCTGCATGCAACAGCGGGGAATATTTCTTCCAGACACCGAAGCTGTCAGTCGTTCCTTACCCCGTGTCATCTAACCCAACCCCCCCACCCCTGTTGAGACCTCGAACCCCTGGGCTCTCACCCAGGTCCGCCTTGGGCGTGATCTACTGCCGGTGGAGCCCATGCTACACTATGGCCTCTGGAGTCAGGCCCCTCAGAAACTGGAACCCCTTGGGGATTTGGCCCCCAGGGGTCAGGCTCTGGGGGCTCCTGTCTCCCTCTCACTGGTGTGTGTGGTTCTCGCTGCATGTCCCAGGGCCTGGGGTGCCTTTGGATATTGGAGGCTTGCGACGCATCTTGTCCGTCCTTGGACCTGTAGGGCAGGTCTGGGGCCGCTCACACCTGCTGTTGAGCAGATTTTTCCTCTGAAGAAGCTTTGCAAATCCTTCATACACTAGCATGCTCATGTATACACACCATGGGAATACTATTACAGGTGTTCACAGATACTCACTAATTCTAAATACTAAGCTGCAGCTGCAGATTTATACCAGCCTGAATAATATTTTATAAATAATCACCAAAGATTTTGTCTTCCGCACACATGGATATCTAAGGGATACGTGCTGCTCTTTAAGCTTTGTTTCATATTCACATCGGTTGTCTGTTGTCTTTTTGCTGTTATGTTCCCTCTTTCCTGTCTCTGTTGTGTGGAAGCAGACTCCTAGGAGTTACTGTATATCTACTGTCTATTTTTTTCTGTCTTGTTGTTTTCTTTTTTCACGCCATCTGCATCACTTTCTATATCCCCTTAGTTCTTGCCCCCTCTTTCTTTCTCACCTATCTTTCCATCTCTGTGTCCAGTGTTCATGGTTTTAGTTCCAAAATAATTTTCCATAAACTTTCATAAACAAATGGGAATGACAGAGCAAAACTGTGAGGCTACCATCTAGCTCTGGCACATCGATTCCCAGAACTATTTTAACAGGACACACAAAAAAATAAAGCTTAGTAATTTTTTTTACTTTGGTTCAAAACTGTTTTTCTGTTTCAAATCTTTTTTCTTCAGTCTTAAAAAGGATTTTCAGATCAAAATATTTTTTTATTTCTCAGTGTTTTCGAACCAACTTTACAGTCCCAATTTAGCTCCATATTGGTGACTATATAACAGAGAAATGTAGCCCTCCGTTTTGCACGCCATCATGGCTACCCTAAACCAGACTTTGCTGACTCAGTGGCTCCGATCCCACTTTGTCTCTGAGCTGATTTAAAACCGAACAGCAGAGTGGGATCGTCCTGACGGCTACAGGTCCTCAGTGTCTCTGGAGACGCGCTGTTCAGAATCCCTAATGCCACAGCTGGGAGTGTTTAGCTCCTTTTACATCAATGAGCGTTGACTCTACAGCGGCGTGTCTGCTGGTTCTTTTCACCCCAGCGCTCTGGAGCTGTTTACAGCCCCACGCCTGCAGCCTTTTCAGGATGAAGCAGGGGGATGGAGACCATGGAGTGTGTCAGTTCTTTAGCTGTTGAGGAGCTGATGGTGTTTATGCGTGTCTCTAGGTGTGATTAAAGAAGCTAAGCATGTGTTTTCTCCTTGTTTAGCTGATTAAAGCCTTTGGTTTATCCATCAGGCTGCATGTCTGCTGCAAGGAGAGCAGAGTTCCTGTCAGCTCCCATTTAAGCTGTTGATCCACCGCTTTCCAGTTGTTCTTCACAGTAAGTTAAGTGGATAAACTCTCCACGAAAGCAAAAATATTTTAGCTAACTCAACCGAACGGCTATCTGAGATAAATTCACCAATAACACATAACTTAAGGGCCGGCAGTAAAAAAAAAAATTTTGTGAAGTCTGATTAAAAAGAGGCTTAGAAGAAGCTGGGTTTGTTTTATTTTTTAGGTTCCTCGTCTCATAAAGTGTAAACTAAACAGACAAAATGAAATATTGATGAGTGAAGGAAACTAGTTGACATTTGATTAGCAGGTTCCAGTTCTGAGCTGAACCGTTTCATTGCTTATTAAAGACTCTTAGCTTCATTTATTTACATCTGATTACAAACATCTAAACTTGTTTCTTCAAACTCTGGATTATCCAGCATTGGATATTCCTGGAAACACAGTTTTTATGGGGGAATTTTTTTTTAATTCACACTGAAAACAAAGAACATGTTTTAAAAAAAGGAAATTGAAAGAAAATATATTTCAGATATAACACTAAAATGCATCTCAATAAAAAAAGTGGTTCAGAGAATAATGAATCATTTATCTGTCTAGTTTTGCAGTTTTACTTTGTTTTTACAAATTTTATTTTATAGATATTTTTTTAGATTTTATCTTCTCTTTTTTCAGTTTCAATTTTTTTCTGTCTGTTTCTTTCACATTTTTGGTGGTTGTTTTTTTTTAGCAGAATCATCTACTGTTCTGCACACAGACCACCCTGAATTATTGAGGTAAAATCTGTGAAACAGGATCTGAATGCAATTCCTAAAACTCAGTCTCCCTCTACAGTAATAGCAATTAAAAAAAAATCAAATTCCAAAGGTTTTGGAAAAATTAAAGTCTGAAAAATTCTTTGAATAATAAGATTTAGAAAATAAGATCAGAGAAATTACAGTTTTTCAGATTCAAGTTTTTCAAGTTTCCTTTTTTGAAAAACACAACAATTTTATCTCCATAGATTTGCAAAAAAGAGGCAAAAAAATGATTTGTTGTTAAACAGTCTTACTTGTCGATCATTTATTAAGGATCTTCCTGTGAATGCAACATGTCTTTACACCTCAACTATATCAGGGTTTTTTATAAATGCAACAAGAAATCATAATTTTAACATAACAGAACCACTTGGTATTTGGAAATAAAGCTTAAATCACAATAGGCTGTTGGAACAACACAACAGGCAAAAATACATTAAAAAACAAGAATAACAGATAGTTGACCTTTTCAGTGAATGCACCATCTTAGATATATGTTCTACTGACTGCAAGGATGAAAATGTTAAAGCCGTCACTGGAAACAGAAGGTCAGCAGCTGTTGTGATTCTGGAAAGGAAACCATATCTCATATGAAGGTAAATCTGCTGTTCATTCAGGCCGCTACATGAGGAGTTCAGTGTCAGCCGATAACAGGACGCTGAACACACCACAGAAATGCTCTAATTCATGCTGTAGAAGAGTCCAGCTCTCCGTCATAAAACATGGCACCATAGATACTGGAGTAAACGGCACAAGCAATGGCTGCTAACTCTACAGAGAAAGCATAGAGAACCCGCTGTTTGTTAACTAAAACTGCACTAAACACAGTTTAAAATGTAGAGGCCTTGTTTTAACATTACAGTAAATATCCCCTGCAGACCTGTGTAACAGTTACAATACATGAATGCAGCATTTATTGTTCCAGCTTTACACCATGTGATGACAAGTTTGGGCTGCGGCTCAGAAACCATTATCTACATTATTTGACCATGAAAATGTCATCATCAAGAAAAAAAGGATTGTGTTGCTGTTTATAGTGCTTAGAAATAATTTGGGTAAAATCCGTCTCACTGCAGGTCAAATCTTAAATGTCAATATCATTAATTTGTCATTGATTAAATCAAAAGAAGATTTGAGAGAGACTTTGCATCTTTCTTGCTGCTACTTGCTGCCAAAGACATTACGGTAATGTAGACAGCAGGTTAGCAGAGTGGTTCCAAAACTGTGCTTAAAATAAAGTGAAAACCAACCTTTTTGAAATCACAAAACCGACACTTTTAAAGCATCATTATTTGATTGATGTTTTTTAATAGTACTACATTTTTCTTAATTAATCAATATTGCCATGCCCCCCAAAAGAGATTGATTTATTGCGAAATACAGATGCTGCTGTTGGAAATATTTACCAAAGTAAAAACGTAAGATATCTTGTGAGATTTATTAGTTCTGCAACATTTCTTTCTAAACTGAGTGCTGCTTTAAAGTTGAATGGTGGCTATTGTTTCTGACTGACAATAACAGTCAGAAACACTCCTCCATCTGTACCAAGTCATCCTAACCTCCGCCACCTAGGCAGCACCGCATTGCTGAGAGCCTCAAAGCTAGCAACTTGAAGGAGGTTCTATCCATTGAGTGACTACCATCCTCCCTCTTTCCTACTCTATGCTTTAATAAAGGTTAAGCTAGACTATCCTAAGCTAGCTGCTATTATGTGCTACAGTGTAGATTAATTGTATGCATATATCCCATAAGGTTAGCAAATGAGCTCATGGATGAGTGTGAATTACCCAAGTCAGTCAGCTCCCTCTAAAATGCTCCAGTTCCAAATAACCCTGACGTAGTGAGAGCCTGATTGATGCATGTTTTTCCTGGTTTCCCTCTATAATTGTGGGACCAATTCGACAGAGAGCTCCAAAGTAAAACCCTTGGATCATCTAAAACTGCTAATAAGCCAGCAGGCAGTAAAAAATGTCCTCAGGCAGAGACAAAATAGCCAAATTCATCACACCTGACTTGTTTGTAAAATCATTTCATCCTCCCTGAGAACTGAGGAGCACCTCTGAGAATTTATGTGAATTTTTTTTTGCGTATCTCATGGAGGACTTTCTATTTCCCTATCAGAAAATGTTGCTTACATGGCATTGAACTTGTTTCAATCATGTTTTTGAGACGTTTTGATAAAATCATAAAAGCTGAAACTCATAACTAAACATCACTTTTGTTGCTCCTTTAGTTAAAAACTGGGACTTCTGGGGGCGGGGCTTTCCTCAGGAGCGAAGATTTGCATTTGTGTTGGGCATGAAGTGAAGCGAATGGGATGTTTAATATGCAATTTTAAAAAACTTTTATTAAACTTTATCTCAAAAGGAGAAAAAATAACATTTGAACATATAAAATATGTAAAAAAAAGATTGATCAATATAAAGATAATAAGTCTTTAAAAAATAATCTAAAAAGACAAAATCTAACAAAACAGCACAATTTCTCTCAGTTTGATTGACAAACTTTTAAAGTTTCCTTTCTGGATTGTATTTTTTTCACGTTTTCATCTACAAAACATGATCTTTGCTTGAAAGAATAATAGTTCAAATTTCACATCATAGGTTATTTACTTAAACAATCGTCGAAAGATTTGATCTGTTTTCTAAACATCTTGTTAGAAATAATAAAAGGCACACCTTCTTTTCTTTGGACCCCCCTCAAAGCTGTTTGTAGTGTAAAAACAGGTAATAATTCAGTGTGTTTCTGATCTGCGTGCTCTCACCCCCTCAAAGCTGATCTGTACCCACAGAGTTTCCATAAACATCTCACCTTGTTCCCAGAGAAAGAAAGCTCTCTGCTCTAATATGTGGTAATAACCTCCCATTAGGGACGTGCCGTGCTCTGCTGTGTTTGCCTGTATGTATGTAAAATGCTCTGACCTCCAGCTTTGACCTGTCACTACTGCGGTGCCTGATTGCAGGATCCAGGGGAAGAAAAGAAAAAAAAAACAAGACAGCAGTAAATCACAGCCGGCTCAATAAAAGACACCTGCGGTGTAAGTGGAGACGCAGGAGAGGGAGGACCGAACACCCGGAGAGCTGCCTGATCGCTTACAGACACCGGGAACCTGGGGAGGTCCCACAGCGTGAAGCTGGAGGAGATCTGCAGGCGCACACAAAGAAACGTACTAACTGGTTCTGTGGCTTCGCTTTAATCTGGCTTATGACACTCTGCTGACAGGGTTTGAAGTACTTTCCATAAACATGGTATGCATGAAGCTTCGGGCTATTACATCACCTGCTACATTTTTACTCTGATGTAGTGAATGAGTTTAAGAACTGGCCTCCAGGAAAAAAGGAGCGTTAATGGACAATAAACACCATAAACTCGCCCTTCAGAGGAATCCTTGCCTTCCTTCTGGTTCTTCTGTTTCTTATTTTCATAAATTGGATTTAAAACCTATTAAACATTTATTGTGTTTTTGACTCGTTACGGGTGCTTCCTTCCAACTTAAACTTACACAAATCTCTCTCCTTTAATAATCCGGGGCAGCCATAAAGTCAAAACAGGGGAGCGATAGAGAGAACGAGATAATTAAAAAAATATGATAAGCAAGAGCGGAATTTAAAAACATGAGTTATTGTCTAGGGGAAAGAGAAGTGAGTCAAGGAAAATTGAGCCGGAACGAAAAAGATAAGAGACAAAAATGGGGAAGAAAGTGATTGGGAAAATGAGTGCAGAACAGAGAGCAAAGACTGAAGCCGATCACTCTGTAATCCCATAATCCCTGCCAGGCAGGCAGGATATAATTGCTCGTTAGTGCCAGTTTCCACTCGGAGGCCTGTCACTGCAGGAAAACCGCAGAGTGCAGGCTAAATGAGAAACAGATAGCAGGTCCCATGTCTCGGTTCAGAAAGGTTAGGCGCTCCCCACACGTTTGTGCACATAGAGACACACACTCTTTGTCAGCTAGTTTCATTCTCTGGCTCTAAAACAAGACACACATCCCAGGTTTCTGTTCATTCCTCCAGACGGTTTCAGCGCAAAACACTCGAGCCCACACAGAAGTGGGAGGCCCGGGGGTAATCAGAGGTGTGGACGTTACAGAGCCTGGAGGAGGACGGCGAGGAGAGGAGGTGACCTCTCCGCCTTTCTCCCACCAGGTGGTTTAATTAACCCACTGACAACGTGTGAGAATGGAGGTGTCGTGGAACGTTTCAGGCCCGGATCGGACGGAGCGGAGAGGCAGGGAGTTTGAATAATCCGTCAGGAGCAGGGTGGCTGTGAATAACTCGAGCTGTGCTGGCTTAGATTTACGTCCAAAAGGCTGATTAACACCATTTTTACAAAGGAGATGTGTTCATTTTTATGCCATAACAGTTAGAGGTGCAGGGAAAAAGTCCCAAAGCTTAGGTTGACTAAATGCTGCAAACAGTGAAATCCATGGGTGGTTCTGGACAGGGGCCATCAGGGGCCGGTGTCCTGTAGAACTGGCCCCTGTGCTGAAGACATAATATTAATAGAAAATTCTTACGATGATAAACTGGAACAGACATAGCTTCCTTTTAGTCCGTTCATTTTTATCTTTACAGATCTGTTTCAGTTATGATTTAAAAATGAAAGTCATAGCTTCAGTTATATTTAGATAGAATCACCCTTTTCATCTGTTAAATGTTATTTGAAACATTTAAAAAATATATATATATATTTATATACTCTCGTTTGTTACAAATGAATTTATCAGTTTAATTTAATTCTGATTTGATTAAAACATATAATTTTCATTAACCTAATTTCCATTTACCTTTTATTGACCTAATAATCCAAAGAACAGCTTTATTTTATATTTAAAGATATATAGAGCTAGAAACTAATTATTTCAGTTGCCCTTTTTTTCCATGGAAAGGGACTTTTTTACGTTTAGGTAAATAAAATGAACATTTTTTAAGCCCAAATACTATTTTTCAGTTGGAACGACAGAAAAGTTTAAATAAACTAAATGAAATGTAAATTTCACTTCATTTAGTGCAGAGACACAAGCGGCTGTTTGGTTCTGCGGCTCTTAATATATTTTATATTTTAAACTATTACCCTGTTTTTTGTTTTATGTTTTTCTGTGCAATGAAAACACCCTGGCCCCTCCCTGGCCGCTCTAGTAAATATGGTCTAGAACCGCCACTGCTGAAATCTGAGTCAATTTTTCCTGAAATAAGTGTATTTTTCATTGATTTGAGCAAATAAGTAAGACAGACTGACAGTATAATAAGATTATTTACATTTGATAAAGGAAAACGTCTAAGTTATCTCATTTCAAGCACATAATATCTAATTATTTTATTCTAAGGCCATCAATGCTCATTCCATTGGCAGGTCATCTGATTTATCTGCTCAAATTAAACCCAAATGCAATGATTTTATGATATTTTAACTTCACTTCATGTCAATTTTTGTTTTAATAAACTTGAAATCTTACTTCAATTTATTTAAAAGCAGAAGGTTTTAACTTCCACACGCGACTTAATGATCTGAGGTGATTTTCCAGAAAGTCAAACAACAGTAACTTGTCCCATAAAACCCAAAGGCTATAGACATATGTCCAGTCGACATGGAGAGGGTGAACACCTTTTTTTCTTTGCATGTGCCCATCATGTGTAAGTGTAATTAGAATATAGCCAATGTTTGAAGAAAGCTTTGGTTCTGGTTTATTAGTAGTTGTCAATGCTGTCAACCGATCTGTCCTCCAGCACTCTAAGGTTATAGCAGCAGAACTATAGAGATACTCAGGATAACCTGAGACACTCTAACTATAAGCTTTATCAAAAAAGAAAGTTTAAGCCGAGCCTTAACCATCTGCCTTACAAATTAAATTGGTTTACAATAAAAAAAGCAATAAAAATTAGTAAAAATATCTTAAGATAAATGCATTTGCTATTAAGTTAATCAGGTAATTAAAATGATAATCCAATAGAACTGGATTTTTTCCCCCCTAAAATAATATGAGATGTTTTACACTTGAAATAAGAGCTACAATGTTTAGGCTAGTCAAAGTAAACTCCAAGCTAAGTGCAATATTGGATTCAGCTGGAAGGAATTTTAAAACAGATAAACCACCCTGTAGTAACAAGTATGAAGAAGAATAAGGTAAGGTATGCAGCATGTAATATTATAAGTCTATATATATTTCTGTTGTGAGTTCCATTGTGTTTTCCAAGGTAAAATTAGGACAATAACTGCATTTAATGTGTCCAATACAAAGTGAATCTACTATCAATGATACTTTTTAATACACAAGTTCAATATAAATATATCTAAACTGCTAACCTTCTCAAATGTTTTAGTTTGTTAAATCTAGAATAGAATTTGGACAAAGTTTATAACAGAAAATATAAATAAAACAAAAACACAAACAAACGTGTGGATTTTTCTTTAGAAAAAAACAAAAGTGCAAAATTTTACGATTATCCCATCAGAAAACTAAACGGTGAAGAAGAGGGAGTGGTAATCCATGCTACATTCAAACTGCAACCACTGAGGTACTTTCTCTGTGGCGTCTATTTAAACATACTGAACAGTTCTTAGACGTGTCTGTGGTTTTGAAACCACACATTTTGTGAGTTTGTTTCAGTGCGGTGGAGTGTGGCTGGTATGCAGACAACATGCTACATGCAGAGGCCTTGAAATTATTTGGTAGGAGATGAAGAGGTGGTGAAAACCTCTTTTTTTAAAATGATATTTATATTGTTGCTGATTATCATTTAAACCAGGCAAAGTGGAAACATCGTGGTGCTGTGTGAGAAAGGGTTGTTAATATTTTGCAACGAAGACCAAGGATAGTATTACATCTACATTGAAAATAAATAAGAAAAAGTCAAATCAATTTCAAGTGCATATTCTTTATTCTAATAACAAAAACACTATTTCCATTAGCAGATCTTATTTATCTGGTCCAATACATTGATATTAACATTTTTGCAGCATAAACTATTTTTAACACATGAGGTAGACACTCTGTGTCTGACTATAAGTTAGAGGGGCTCAGATTGTCCTGAGTATCTCTGTAGTTATGCTGCTAAAGACTTAGGCTGCTGGAGGACACAGGGACGGCTTTTCCTAACTCTGCTTCATTGTACTTATTTTTAGATCAGTTGTTGGAGTGTGCAAAATATCTACAGCTCCCACTGAGTTAAACAGCGATTATCATCCGTGTCCAGGTTCAGTAGCTTTAGTAGAAAATTGAACAAATTAAAAGCAGAGGAATGAGGTCTGTTCTAAGTGAAGCTAATGAAACCTTGCATATGCATAGTGAACATCTACTGGACCTCATGTGTTTACAGCCTGCTAAGAATAAAAGACAACAAACTAAAAATACAATCAATATCTCTTCATTTATAACCTGTTTTCACTTTACATTTTTCAAAGTGATAATCTGTTCCTCATTAGGAAGATCTTTTAGAGGGAAACTGATTGGGTGCCGGTGAGTAAATGTTACTTCCGACCCCGACCCTGCAGCTTTCTCTCTGAACAAAGGAGCAGAGCTCTAAAGAAACGTGTCTAATGGTTCTTCAGAGGGATAAATGAAGCAGTTTTTAGTGGAGAACAATGCGTTTGAAGTGTAACAGGCCTGGACTGCTGCCCTTACACGTTTGGGTTAGGGCTGCCAGAGAAAAGTTACTGCAGGCCGACAAGGTCCTGAGATCAGCGGGTCACGGCGAGAACACAATTACAAAAACTTTGGGGGCTGCGACCAGCTGTGAGCTGCATCTCTGATGGATTAATATAAGAAGACAGAGGAGTGAAGAGCTGCCACTATCCAGACCACCGGACACCTGGAGTGACCCCACATGTCAGAGAAGTGATGCAGAAAGAGGAAGCTTCACCTCTGCGTGCAAAGCAGAAAATCTCTGCTAGACTCTGCAGACATTTTTTCAGCTGGATGACCTCCAAAACTTCAGCAAGGCTGCTTATGGTTAGAGGGTTTTACAAGTCTTTTAATAATAAATGTAATGCCCTTTTTATTGCACACACGTCTGAGACGTGCTGATTTGGTTTTAAGAAATTCAAATCAGGTCCTTCTTGCTTTTACATGTCTTTGGTCTCTCACATACCTTTGTAATCGCTACTTGTTTGGTAAATTTCTCGCATTGCTTTTAATGTTATGAGTCGACACACAAGGAAGTCTTCCTCGGGGCTCCTCTCTCACCATGAGCCAGTCTCTCCAAACTGTCAGTGTAGCTGAAGTGATTCAGAGTTCCTCACCTACTGATCTGTGAGGATAAAAACCATAACCAGATCTCACAGAGCCTCTCTAAGGTCAGCTTAACTAAAGTACCAATTGGTTTGATTAGGAATGGCTGCAAAAAGCATCCATCTAACGAGCCTTACAAAATTAGATTTAACCAAAAAGTCAACTGCACTTAATAAGACTCCATGTTTTGAGAATGTGTGTCATGATATTAATGTATGTAAGATTATTTCACTTGTTTTAAGTACAATCTTCGTAAAAGATGAATAATAATCTAACAGAATGTGTTAGATCTCTATACCAATCTCAAAACAAGATCAAAAAGACTTTTTGGCTGCATCTAAGGTTTTAAGACTTGGTTAGATGGATCCTTTTTGCAGTGAATGAAACAGGCAAAATGATATATTTGTAAAACTGCCAATACTAGTGGCAGATAGAGATTTATCCATGTTGACAAAAGCTCTAAATAACTTAAATATTAATCTGGAAGTTCTGCTGCTGAGGCACAAAATCCTAATTGAGTGTCTGTAACTTGATGAGTGATGAGAGAAAAATCCATTCACAACCTGAGAACAGCTTTTCCTCAAACTCGTTTTTTCTTTAGCCTTTCGTTCCAGATGAAAGATCTACTTTAGTGCATCTTTTTAAACTTTTTATTTTGTTCTGGTCCAATACACTCCTCTACTACTTTAATTTCAACATCATTCCAACAGCTGTTTTTACTGCAAACATCTTGGTATATCTAGAAGATCATTAATGAGAAACTGCTCCTTGAAAAAGTGAAGAATAAACCTGTTTCTTCTTTTCTGTGCGGACATTATGACCATTTATCTAACCTACAGCACACAACTCTTTTTTTTCATTTTTTTGTCGGGTAACAGCTTTTAAGAAAAAAGAAAAGAGAAAAGCAGATGAGTTTTTCTAAAAAGAGGCAGGTTTCAGAGGTGGATGAACATCCGCAGCTGATGTTTGAAGCCGTTTTTAGACAAGCGTATCAATAAACTAAAACGAAAAGAGCAACAATTCCCATTTATGCATCAAAATTCTTGATTTCTAACAAACACATCATTAAACTCAAAACAACCTGCACATATGAGGCGAGTAAAGCTGTTCTTAAATATCAACATCATCAAAACTCCACATCAGGAAAGAAATCTCGGCTTTTTGTCCTAATTTTATTTATTGAACAAGATAATAAAACACAGCTGTCAAGTCTCCCGTTTTGGCCTGGAAACTACCGTATTTTACCCCTCTCACCCACCGTCCTCTTTGCATTGTCCGACAAATTTCCTGTATAATTGTTTTATAAAATTACATGAAGAAAACATTGATCTGACTTTACAAACAGCTGTCGCTAGCATCACGAGTCAAAATCTGTAGTTCTTTGGTTAGCAAGTGTTTGTTTTAGATTCCTTGTGCACATGAAATATAATGGCTACTGGAGTTTGCTGTTATTTTCAAATTCAACACCTAACAAGTATGTAAAACTCTGAAAAAGAGAGATGTTGTAAAACGATGGGAAACAGAACACATCTGATTGGTTGCTGGCTTAAAAACAATCCCTCTGTTGTCCAAGTAGAAGCAACTAAAACACATTAACAGTTTAAGAGGTATGTTATTTAAGCTCCAGTTAAAAATAAAGAAATAAATCTAAACTCAATATCTTTCAGGGTTTTTCTTTGGGTCCTGCCTGCTTTTTCTTCCACCTTTAGTTCAGTTCTCCACCAAGCAGCAAATTTTGAGCCATATCACGACTTGCTCTCACCTCTTCATTCACTCTGCTTTCTCCTTTGATCAGCAGATGGATACTTCGAGTGAGGCATGGCTCACCTTTCCTTTGTTTTTATCGTCACTATAATAATTCTGGACCTTTTTGAGTCTGATGCCGAAGCTGCCAATAGTCACTGCTGCCACCCTCTGGTTTAGGGGGGAGCTGCTTGTTCTGCTAAAAAATCCTGCATCCATATTGTGATGTAGAGTATCACCAAACTTTAACAGATTGTTCCTTAGACTGAGGTGCACCTTTGGTAAACAAAAAAAAAAAAAAATTCATCCAAATCTGTTCATAACTTTTCAAGTTAACCTGTAAACAGACGGAAAGACAGACAAACGACCTCGACTAAACACATAACCTCCTTGGCGGAGGTAGTAACTTTAAGAAATGTTTTTTTATTTTTAGATCCGTTTTGCTCTTTATGGCATTTTGAATCCCTGAGGCAGACACCCTGTCTACTGTTAAGACTTTCCTTTTTGATGAAGCCTTTATAGAACAGCTCAGGTTATTCTCAGCCTCCTCAATAGTTGAGCTGCTATGGGTTAAGGCTGCTGGATGACATAGGGACCACTTTTCCTTTCCAATTCTGCAGTATTTGTTAGTTCAACCCCTAACCTTGTGTTCTTTCTACTTTTCCTCTGCATAGTAGCTTCACCCAGTCTGGTTCTGGTTAGCCATGATACCAACGTGGATCAAAACATCATCTGCACTGTGAACTGGATTAACTGGATTTAACAATGATCAAAGTAACAGAAACAGCACAGACATAACTTAAGAAAGAGCCAAATAAATCAACTAGGGATCAAAGTATCTTATTACAAGAGGCAGTAAATCCCCACTGTGTGAAATATAATCCAATAAAACTGCTTAGCATGTGTTGGTTCCTATAATTGTTTTCTATTTCATACTTTTTTAGACCATCATATTACCACTCCTATCATGGTTTCTATTTCACCAATTTTGGGATCTGAACAACAAACTTCAGGTTTACATAAAAATCTACACTGATCAGATCTATACTAGCATCATTCTTTGAAGCCCAATTTGTGATCTATGATCCCTTCATCTGGTTTGTAGAAAACTCAACTCAAACCAAGGTTTTTAATACCATGAGAAAAGGATCAATATAAAATGCTACAGGAAGAAGGCTGTAGAAGCCAAATAAGCTGGACATCTTTGTAAATATTTTAATGGCGAGAAACCAAAATCATAAATAAAACTGGACAAAGAAAAGCAAAGAAAATGACATTTCTTATGTTTTAGTGAATTTTAAAAGCCTCTTTTAAATATGTTTTATCATCTAGAATAGGAATCAGAAATCATTATTTAAAAAATCTATTTTTTTCTATGCTTATCCAGACTTTGAAAACTTAAAAGCTGAATCCAAGGTTTTCCCAGACTTTTCCTACCCTAGTTTAAACTCAGTACAACATTTATATTGGTCAAGAGCAAGTGTTTGCATTGGGCTTGAAGTATGGAGTGAACGCTCACTATGAACCAATAGAAATACAGACCAATTAAAAATTAAAAAAGCCCTTTAAAACAAACTTATATTCTCACTCCTATTCTAATATTTAAAATAAAATATGGGAAAACAACAAAGTTACACATAAAACCATTTTTTGGTTAAAAACCTTTTCAAATTTACAAAATATGTGATTTGCTTGCCATGATAATGAAATAAAAATTCACTCCGTAAATAAGAAAGAGATAAGAAAAAGCACGTTTTTAGAGAACGTCCTTCACTCTGGCACAGTTTTCAACATTTCTCTTTTTGTAGTTTTATTAAATCTTCAATCTTTTCAATCGAAGATTCAAGCTTAGAAGATTTTCCACTTCAGCTTTACTGTGGTGGGTTGCTGGAAAGTAATGCAAGTACTGTTAGCACTAATGAACAACCCAGAAATCCAGAGTCCAGCCGACTTATCAAGAGTCTTGTGACCCATTCAGGTAAATTAAACGGGACATCATCCTCCACCTGGCAGAGGCCATTTTCCCATGAATGCTGTGATACAGAGAACCTCCTGATGCGACACATCTGTGTCCTCACCGTCTCGCTTCTCTGCACTTTGCTTCTCGCTCGGGCTGTTTCCCAGTGTCCATGACCCTAATAACCTAAATTCCTGCCTGATTAAGTTGGTTTAAGAGGAAGCCACACAGAGCGTGCTTGGGTGCGCCTCACCTTAAATGGGAACACATTTTAGCTATGTTGGACCAATGATCAGAGGCTAAGATTTCACTTTCCGGTGTCTGGAAAAGAGGAGCACCGGGGGGGGGGAGTACAGAGGGGAATAAAAGGGGGGACTGAAAAAATTTCAACCACACAGTTGTCACAATATTCTCTGCCAAAAACATGGTTTAAAACTAGCCCTGTAAACCCACACACAAACTGAAATCCCCTTTTACCCCCCCCCCAACCCTGTCAACCTTTTCTTGCTCCCGCCTTGTGTTATTACATGTCCAAATTAATCCCATACCGAAGCTGAGACCGCACTCAGGAAAGTGGGCATAAGTCAGACACTCACACATCCAGGCCATTATGAGCGAGTCTGGCCGAACACAAAAGTTTCTGAGTCGCCCGCTCCCGCCCAGACAGGCTTGGTTTAATGACCTGAGCCCCGATAGATCAAAGCAGGCCTCAAACACCATGATTAATGAACGTGACCTGCTAATTTCAGAAGAATACAGCTCATTGAATCAAAAAAGGCCCTCTGAAAAACACACAAGTGCTACCCAGCCAGTTAACATTCTTCTGTATTTTCAAGAAAAAACAAACAAAAATAAAACAGTTTTTAAAGAGGCTGATTTTATGATAAGCCACATGGTTAAGCTAAATGTTTCATCAGCAACTCCAAATGTAAGAACTACTGCTTTGTTCTTAACAATTTAAGCAGTTTGAAGTAAAAAAAAAAAGCTCAAGAACAAAAACTCAAGATTACAGACAAAAGATTTTGCTCTCATGATTTAATCAAGACTGTCCACTGCAACAAAACAAGAAGCAGAAAACAGAGGTATCATGGGAAGCATTTGTCTCAAGGAATACATCTAACAAATTGAAATTCCTTTTTGTCAGATCATGCCTCCTACAATTTGCCCTACAGGAATCACTGTGGTTGCCTGTGTACTCTAAGCACTTCCAGATTGAAGTTGCCCTGTGGCACTTCAGGTTGCATAATCAATCTCTCGCTGCGCTCTCTACCATTAATGGTGGGGCAAAAAACAACCAGAGTAACATTACACACGAAAGCTGAGACACCGCTGAAGACAGGGCTCCCAAGCACGGCACACGCATCCATCTTTAATGACAGATTTGATAGATACTCTAAAGAAATGTTGGCTTGCTTTTACTTGGTGAATTTTATTTGGCATTATTATGGCTGTGGAATGAACAAAACGCTTTAATCTCTTGATTGAAGGGTTGTTTTTGTTTTCTTTAAACTGAGTTTTATAATTTTATGGCTCGAAGCAATCAGTGTATTTTTCTTTACCTTTTGGTTTCAAGTTCCTTTAGCTAATTTTTATTTCTAAGGTTAAGCTAATAAAAAAAAACTATAGTTTTATTTTGACTCTTTTATCTGGATAAAGAAGAAAAAATGAAAGATTAATAAATGAGCAAAGTAAATCAAATTTTAGGCTTTATTATGTTGTTAAGCATAAACTAGTGTATGGTTAAGCAGACAAATATTTTATGCTAGCAGGTATTAGTGCTAATAGTGTATTATCTTGCAAAGGCTAGTTAGTTAAACAGTTGTCAAACAACATGTTTAACTGTTAGGCAAACTTCTTTGGTCAGCTCTTTAAAATTGGGTTTGGATATTAGTTAAGCTAATTAAGGAAATATTTTTTAGTTATTCAGATGGTTATGGATCCAACTGAAGATAAGAGTCATAAACTAAACTTTTAGTCACCATATTTTGTAGTATTTAAAAACATAAATCTACAATCACCATAAAAAGTCATCAAAGCTTCACAAACAACTGCTGCAACAACACTGTCGCTAACTATGGCGTCAGAAAAGGCTCACATGCAATAAATACTCCTATAAACAACTTTACTTCATAAACTACTAACATGCATGTTTAACATGTTACATGCATAAATAGGTACCACTGGGCCTCAATATATCACACTCATGAATGCTTGTTCCTTTTCACCTCAAAGGCGTTACCCACCGGACAAAGCAACACACCTGTGATTGGCTAATCCTAATCCTGCATCTTGAGTTGTGACGCGTTGCCAAGGTAACCAGCTTAAACTGCAGAAAGCATAGAGAAGGACTATGCACTCATGGTTGTGATATATTTGGGGCCTCATAGTATTAAATCTGCAGTCAGACCTTTCCAAAAGTGTGTGGATAGTAGTTTACCGACCTAAAAGTAACTAGATGAGGTCATTACCTAATTTACATATTTGGTAATGCTTTGATCCAGCCTGTGGGAAACCGGATTAAAGACACTAAATAATTTTAAAAGTAAAAGTAAAGATGAACTCTGTAAAAAAATTAAGTATTCAATAATATGTCACCAGAAACAAACTACATATTTTATATAATTACATTTAACGTAAAGAAAGTTACCCGATATACACACAATGGATGAGGCTGTGTAGAAATTACATGCATAGCAGGATCTATTTTAGTTCAATGGTTTCAAAGAAAGAGAAAAGAAACTTCAAAAAACCTAGCTAGTAAATTTGCTTTGTAATCCAGGGGGGTCAGCCTGTCAGTGCTTTGGGGGAGGGAGGGGATCGCAGCAACACTCACTGCTCACTGAAGGAAAGTCTCCATCATCACACAGACCCAGCATCAAGGAGACCCCTTGGCCCCCCACCACACTGTGCCTCATGAGGATTAGGCAGTAGCCTTGGATGATGCCATCCTAGGAACAACACAAGAGTGTAATACCCTTTTCTCACTGGTCCAAAAATCCTGGTTGAACCCGGGAACAATCGGCTTTTAGTAGCATTGGGAACAGCTTACTGACCCGTTTAAAACCAGGTCAAACGACTCGGCAAGCGACCCGGGTTATAATCGCATTCAAACGGCATAAAGTGGCAACAACAGAGCCGGATCGACCAGCTAATTTACTTGTTACAAGTGAGCCAAACGTGTGGATGTCAACACACCAAGCGATTAACATCTGATCTAACAGGCTGAAGCAACTCTGTTTACATTTGATAAATATGTCGTAGTGCTGATGAGAGAGATTCAGACAGAGAAAAGAAGGAAACAATGAAGCGCACTGATTAATTCCTGGCTTCCTTACATGTTGCTTTCCAACGTTTACTTTCCGGATTTCTCCCACACTGGTGACAGAATCAACACTAGCCCAATGTGATTTTGTAATCAGACATGCGGCGCCGGGAGCACAGGGGCTACGCTGCTTGCCAGCGAGTGTCATATTCAGCTTTTTTTGCCAGTGGGAAGTGAGCCAAATGCAGATTGTTAGCAGGCCGATCTGTGTTTGAAAAATCCGGGTTAACCCTCTAATTTCAGTGGGAAATAGGCTTAAGACAGCAGGCCATGGAGCTACTACAGACCACCTGACCCAGCACAATGATAGCATCAACTCCTCAACCAAGCAGTCCCAGGCAGGCAGCATGCATCCTTCGATTATAGCCCTGACCATGCCTCTGCAAACAAGTAATGAAACACTACCCCTGCAGCCAAGCGAAAACCACCCACTAGTCCAGCTCCATCTTTACCTGACTCCACACTCCGGGCACAACCAGAATCCGAGTGAGGACAACTCCAGTCCTCAAGGGCTGGTATCCGGCAAATTTAAGATATATCCTTGGTCAAACACATCTGAATCAGATGATTAGCATGATTCAAGAGAACTTGACTGCATACTGAGGAGGTAATTCAGCCATTTGATACAGGTGTGTTGGGCCAAAAGCACATGTAAAAGTTGCAAGACACCAGGCCTCAAGGACTGAAATTCCCAATCTGAGGTACTCTACACCACATCTACACGGCCACAATGGCTGCCCGGCACCAGGCCAGGTGTCAGAGCCAAAGTTAATCCTCACACTGAACGGAACAAAATATTGCTTTTACAGCAACACATCTTCCTTCTCTACAGCACTGGTGTGGACCAAACACTGGTATTGATGCTCCTATAATAATCTCTTTCATTATTTTTTAGTACAATAAAAGTTACCTTTTACTTACCATAATTATTTGCATTTTAATTCTTAATTGCTTTGACGTACTTATGATTGAGTATGTCTTTTTTTTAATCAATTTTCAGTATTTTATGTGAGCCATACGATATTGTAAGGGTGTTGCGGTATTGAATGCAGTCTGTGTTTACACTAAATGCACATTTAAATCAGGGCTGCAGAGTTTATGTGGAATTGCACGTTAATGAGGTCAATACATTGCATTATCCTTGTAACCACGTCTGTTCCTCAGTAGGAAGCTAATTAACAAAAAAAGCCACAATTCGAGCATAATATGATCTTGGCTCCAAACAAAATCCCATAAAAGTGTGTGTATAGCAGAATATAGACACAAATGATTCCTTATGCAGCCCTTGGGAATCAACAAAGGTCCTGCTAGCAACAAAAATACGTAAGAGAGTGACAAAATTATTACAGGTTATCCTTTTTTTTTTTTTACAGTTGGCATCGTCAGCAATGGATGCTATAAGCTAACACATCAGCAGTCTGCAGCCACAAACACTGAGTTAAATAATATGCTCAGCCATGCTTCCCTTAAAAGACTCCATGATTAGCTCTAATAATAGAATTTGAGAAATATTTATTTTTAATATAAAAACAATACACATAAAGATACTGTAAGCTGTTTAGCTTTTAGAAATAACAATATAATATTGAAACACTGACCATGATGTTTATGCTGGAATGCAATGTGGGAAAACGACATATGCTAGGTCCTGTAGCACTAGCTCCTTCCAACCAAAACAGCAATGTGTTACGTTAAACCGTTTCAGTTTGAAATGGACTGTGTTAAAATTGATGACAATCTATAAATTAAATGATGTAATGAGGATGAGGAAGAGGGGAGAGTTGGGTGTAGAAGCTGGTGTTTGTTTGACTGCTAGGAGATGCTAACCCAGATGGAGAGTTATGCTACAAAGAGCTCCAGCATTTAATTGAAGTTGTTTACTGTTACCATCAGGATCAAAATATTTTTCTCCGATATCTTAGAATGATGCTTTACAACGACTGAAAGATTATTCGCTGTCACTTTAAACAGTCGATCATTATGTTCAAACCTGCATTTATTATAACATTAGCTTCTGCTAATGTTAGCTTCAGCTAACATAGTAACATGCCGAAAATCAGCCACTGCCCATGCTTCATTTATATATAAAAGCTATTCTCTTACTCAGTTAAAACTAATTCCTATTGTTTCACGTGTAATGTTCTTTTTTTATTTTGTCCTCAATTATAATCTTATAATGGCTGTTATAAAGAAAATATTGGTTGCGGTCAGCATGTCAGGCTTTCAAAGATCAGCTATTGGTGATCAGCCAGAAAACTGCAACCAGTGCACCCCTAGCAAGAGGAAAGTCCCATGAAATAAATAAAAGTGAATTAAATAGCTTTAACATGTATTTGTATCATTAAACTGTAAGATGTTGCATTAAACAATTAAATTTGACAGTAAATCATTAAAAACCAATTTGAAATGATGAATTAAATAAATCAATTGCAATTTTAAAAAATTACTACTTGACTTTATATTCATGAATAAAAAGTTAGATGTTCTTACGGGGGTTGCCATTCTGTTGCATTGTTATTTTTCGGGGTCACACGTTGACATTCTATAGAATAACTGCTAAAAGAGTGTAAATTAAAAGCATCAAGCTAAATGCTAGAAGCAACATGTTTTACAAGCACTAATCGCTTTTATAAGGAAACCTTTGAGATAGATGCTGATCTCTACAATTTACCCAGCCCTCTGCGACTCTGATCAGCAGCTGAGCAAAAAAAGAGTTAAAACCCATTATAGCAAATAACAGCACGGCTAATTCTACCGAAGCCACATGCCTGTTAAAACAAACCAGACCACACATCAGCAGGAGGGTGGTAGGGAGAACTCGCCATCCTGCTGTACCTGACCCTCGGCGGGGCCGCTGACCTCCTGACCTCTGACTAGAAGGAAATAAAGGCTGTTTGCGGCGTGACGGGGCGGTGCGAGATGCCCCGAGCCAAGAGCAAACCCTGTTGTTTAACATGGGAACCAACTTGAAGACTAAAGGAAAACAACATACTTTCATTACAGGTTTTGCATGCATTTCACAGACGTTCGGCAAGCGATGTGTGACATACCTCTGGGGATGCAAAAGCTTCTCTACTCACAAACATTGCCCTGCAAAAGTATCCCACTGCAATAAAAACTTCACCCTATGTTCTGATGAAATTAGACAGCAGACTTGCACAGAGTAAAACATAATAGTGAAGGTTTGAACATGTCACCAAAGCTGTGTTTAAAAAAAAGCAGGCAGCTGCAGCTCATCCAAAAATACAGAGCTCTGCGTTTCATTCAAAAATAACTGTTGTAAACTTCTCCACAGCTTCCTTCCTGATTGGATAAAAGTGGTAGAATAAGCACATAGAGAGGAAATATAGACCCTATGTTCTCCAGCAGTCGATGCCTATAGGATAACTTTAGAAAGTTTTAAATCTATTCTTAAAAGTACACAGACTGTCTACATCACAGATTTAAAATATATTACATATAAAAACTTTTCAAAAAATAATTCAAATCTCTGCAAATAAATGTATCTGTCCTTACAACAATTTGCCAATAGAAAAATATGATTTACCTTTTGGAATAAGAAAGAAAAAAACAATCATTTTTTTATTTCAAGCAAATCATATCAAATGATGCCATTTTTAGGGCCAGGACACACATTCCATTGGCAGACCATATTATTAACCTAGTTCAGGAAAAAAGCCTTACAGGACTCTCTCTCTCTTTCTCTCTCTCTCTCTCTCTCTCTCTCTCTCTCTCTCTCTCTCTCTCTCTATATATATATAGATATATATATATATATATATATATACACATACCGAAGCCACTTATCTTAAGACATTTTCAGTTATTTAGACCACAGTTTGAAGTGTGGGATTGTATTCCACAGGTGTCCTCTATCAACTGATAAATTAACATCTAAAGTCAGTTAGTTTGATCTGTTGTTTTTTATTAAGTGAGAGTCATTTTTGATTATTTCCCTTCATTTCAAACAACTCTCACACCTAAACCTCTATTTAAATAGCTACATTAAATGTAGTGTTTGCAAAGCAGATTAGATGTAAACGCATTTGAAGCCCACTCAGCCTCACAGCAAAAGCCACAAGCTTTCAGATTCCAAACCTTTTCAGTGGCTTGGTGAACATCTATGAGTCAATGAGTCAGCAGGTCACTGAGTCAGGGAACAAGTATGAAAGTTCATCTCTAAGTAGGTGACTCAGTGAGACATCATCTGATTACCCTTTTTCATCTCAAGGTGGTTAAATCTACTCCTTTCAGGACATAAAGTACCCCAAGCTGAGCGGGTGAAGGGAGGGGGGACAATGACACCATGATCCAAACACCCTGAGGCAGCATCCCTGCCCTCTTAAACATGCCTAATCTGCTGCTGATCCTCTGTGTGTGTGTGTATTACCAACACTTTGATTCTTGGATTTGCAACTTACCACAGAAGGGAACCCTTCAGCCTTACTATCACTCTCTTTCTCACACATAATTTGAATTAGGTATATTTCTCCCCAGTTCACAGCCCTACACTCACACCTTGTTAACTCCTTACTATAACTCATGCAGCAGAGCCTGACTGCCAACTGGCTGCAGGTCAGTATGTTCCTGAGTCACAAGCAGCTGGCAGGTGCGTCCAGGAAAAAAGAAAAAAGCAACTGAAGTGAAAGGAAGTCAAACATCAAAACAATTGGGTCACTTTTTTCTTAGGATCTCCATTCAGCGTTGCGCACACAAACGCCCACATCACAGTCAGCTATATGATGTGGTCCCGGACCTTATAGAGGAGCGCTTTCCCTTACCAGCTGTCCCGTGGGAAATCCGCTCCCGGTGCGCACCGGAGAGAGCAGGAAACCCGCCGCCGACGCCTGCGGCTCTCCGTGCGCTGCGGCGCGTCATGTTTTCACGGCGTTGCGTCACGGCTCACTACTGTCCGCGGCGAAATGTCTCATCTGAGGCAGAAGCAGGCTGGAAGGAGCCATCGAAATATTCGGCCGAAGATCGAGGCGCCGCCTCCCTGCGCCTTTCAGCGCGGCCAGAATGCGGTTTTCCCCCCTTTGGTGTTTCAGCACCCTCAGAGAGAGAGAAAAAAAAGGTTGGATGGTAAACAGTCAGCCCTCAAGTTTAAATGCTCACACTTAGAGCAAAAAGACTCTAATATTGGGAATCTGGAATATTCGTATTTGTCTTCTAATTTAAAGAAAAAGTGTGATTTCAACAGTATTTCAGGAGGAAAGATGGGAATTTTTGGAGGGTTATCCAGGCGGAGGAAAATAAACTCTAGCTTTCCAGAGTTTGTTTCTGTGGCGTAAACAATCCAACAGATAGAGTGGTGGATGTAGAGGTGGGAGGACAGACAGTCAAACAGCCAGAAGAGGAAGAAATGTTTACCCCCGATATACTTGTGTCGCTCCGGTGACTCACGTTTAACCATCGCTGGATGAACAGGAGCCAGTTTTTCAGGCGAGGCTCCCTCCTGCTTTAGCTCCACTAACCTGTTCAGTCTTGCCTCTAACAGAGTCTAATGAGTAAATAACAACACAGCGCTGATGGTTCTCCCGGTTCGGAGAAGGACGGAGTTCGGGTCGGTTTCTGAAAGTCCGAGGAAAGAGAGAGTGCGCGTCCACGGAGCTGCGCCGGAACCACTGTGAAGTCCGGAGTATCTCCTCCTTTTTTACGCATCAGGTGGAATTTAAAGGGCTGCAGTGTTGGTCAAAAATGCCTTCCAGTGTCACAAGTTTACGCAGCTCTTTTTCCGCACCTCCATGAATACTCGTCGACTTTTCTTTTTTTATAGGACATTAAAATCAAATAAAATAAATTATAAAGATATAAATTTAAAGACTAAACTTTTTTAACTCGTCTTTGGGGTCCAAAGAATGATCCGCTGTGTTTCCTCAGCAGAGACACCAATGGATGCGATGCGTAAAAACTGCGCGCCTCGGCTGACAGAGACCTTATGAAACCGGAGCGCTGTGGCGGCCTCACAAAGTGCTCTCAATTTTCCTCCCCATCCACATGTCTCAGATGTCTCTTTGTTCCTGCTGCGGGGGGGGGGGCGACCAGTCACGGACCAGTCACGGAGCGTCTCTGCTGCAGGAATCTGCCAACAGACATCTGTCCTTCACTGTTTATCCTCTCGGACGTGGATAAATGTGCAGCAGCGCCTCAGCAGCTTCCACTTAAAGGCGCGCGCGCACACACACACACTGCAAGGCATGAATCGGTCCCTGGACACGTTCCAGGGATCCCACGCGTGTGTGTGAGCACGCAGTGGATGAGCTGAAACCTCAACACCAGAATCTGGTGGACTGCTGAAACATTTCTGATTTCTTGGTTTACTGTTTTCTCAGCTGCTCCGATTAAACTCCTGGAAGAGACCGGAGGCCCTTAAACAGATAATACAGCGTGTCAAACTTATTCGGCCCCTTTTATTCCAATCATCCCCTAAATAAAACCTGGTGCAGCAAACTGCCTCCACACGTGATCCAATAAAAAAGGAAGACAGCAGGCTAAAGCAGAGCAGTGAACATTTAAGACATCCTCAGATCTCAGGAAAGAAGTTAGCAGGTCTCATGTCAGATCTTAGGACAAACATCAGGTCTCTGGTCTCAGGAGTAAAGTTATCATAGGACTCAGGAAACAACAGAGCTCTTTTTTTCAATATTCTATCTAAGCAGATACTTAAATAATCTACAAACTCAGCTAAAAACATCTGAATATTTATTTTGGGTCAGAGAAAACATAACAAATCCACTTTTCCTTAAAAATTCCCTATTGCTGTCTGAACTTGACCAATCCACTTTGACCTGCAATGAATTGTGGGAAATGCAATGATGTTGGATGTTTTAGGCAACAATGAAGAGGTTCAAATATCTGCTGGGTTGGTAAAGATTTCACTGATTTAAAACAAATAAATAAATGAAAACAAATAAAAGGAAATGAGTTTCCTGAGACCTGATAAGTTTATCCGTAAGATCTGACAGCTTTTTTTCCCCTGAAATCTGAGGATGTCCTAAAACATACACTGTAGTCGGGTCATGAAACAACTTGCCAAGCTTTGAACATTTCAGAAGAAGCCCAGTGGTAACTCTAGAGGAGCTGCAGAGATCAGAAGCTCAGGTAGCAAAATCTGTTCACAAACTCGACCATGAATAGAGACAAGAAGAAAGTCATGGCTCGTGGCCGAATGCTAGGGCTACGCATTACGCAGCAACAAACATGCAGTGAAAGCATCATCCTTATCTTCAGCAGTGTCGACAAAGCTGACTGGAGCTTCAACACCCTGATGGCCTAAAGGGAAAACCAGGCAACAACAGGATGGTTTCAAGCAGAGGGTCTGTCTGTCTCCAGCTCTATAGCATCTATATGCATATTTCTAATAATGTCCTGCTCCAAACACAGCAGATCCAAACAACTTCTTTAACTCTCCATCAGGTCTTCAAATTCTGCAGAGGCCTTATACTGAACCATTTGATGATTTGGATCTGCTGAACCAAGGAACACACAGAACCATGTAGGAAACACAACCTTTGAGGAGAAACGTTGGACTCTAAGGTCTGGTTTAAAGCACATTCAGTACTAGGACGGTCTAGTCAAAGTCCACATATGAACTCCACCTTTTTTAGAAAGGTCACAGCTAGATCATAGCTTTTATGAAAACCATTTTTTAAAAATAATGCAACCACAACATGTCAAGAGTTGCTCAGAATAAAAATATACATATTACTAAAAAAGTAGCTGTATCGGGGTGTGCAGGTGGCGCAGTGGTTAGCGCACACGACCCATGGGGGCCTTAATCCTCGACGCGGGCGACCTGGGTTCGAGTCCGGCTTCATGATAGCTCTGAAGAACCGCTTATTCTCTGTGTTAAAAGAATCTGCATTTTTTTTGCAGCTTGCGACCGTTTGTGCTGATTTAAGGAACCAGCTGGCAGACTGTACAGAACCAGAGCAGGCAACTGGCGCCACTTACTGGCTGGGAGCAGTTAAAGTTGTAGGCATCGCTTTTAAATCACTCACTAACCAA
The DNA here is from genome assembly GCA_034780135.1 of Jordanella pulchra. NCBI lineage: Eukaryota > Metazoa > Chordata > Actinopteri > Cyprinodontiformes > Cyprinodontidae > Jordanella > Jordanella pulchra. The sequence goes on from JAUZNJ010035664.1 coordinate 30,619, forward strand.
CTTTTTATCTTAGATCTAGCCAAAAAGTCTTTATGATCATGACTGAGATTTGATACACCAAGCAAGAGCAGATTATGCTAGATTATGAACCTTCTTTGGAGAAGAATCTACTCAGAAATAAGTGCATTAATCTGCCAGAGCAGGAAGACAATCACACTTATTGGGGCTTCTGGAAATAAGGGTTTATATTTTCAGAACAAGAAGTCTTTATTTGGAAGATTATGGACATATTTCTGAGTAAATTTCTACCAAAAGAAGGTTAATAATCCCTCAGAATCTGCTTTTGTTTAGTATATCGATCCCAAAGCAAAAGTTTTTGTCTAGATCTAAGATTGTAAGACTTGGTTAGATGGAAACTTTTTGCATAGCTTTTCCTCCCTTTAAAACTCAGAAACATTAAAGTTATAAGTTGAAACAACAAAAAAATATGGTTAGAGAATTATTTATTTCTTTTCATTTACGTTCTTCATCCAGGGTTGAATCTATACCTCTGAACCTGCTGTCCAACCTGAAGGATAAACAAAGGGAGCAGGCCAGTGACAGGTGTGGGGACACTTTATACGTAACACGAACTGATCTACTTTAGGGTTCGTCCCATGCGCTCCCATCTCTCTGCTCCAACCACCCACCCACACGGACCACATGCGAGGGCCTTGAAGCTGAGGCACTCCCTGCTGGGCAAACACTGAGGCCCGCCGAGCACAAAGGCTGGGTAAACAGCTCCTCAGTCGCCTTCTTCTGGCCCACTCTCAGCACTGAGGTAGAAACAAATGCAGGGAGGTTCCCTGGTCTCTCTTCCAGTACACTAATAATAGTAGCAAACAACAAAGCAACAATGCACACAGCTGAGGCGGCTGACAGGCAGGAATGTACCCTCAGATAATAAGGATGAGTGCAACAACAGCCTGTGCAGATTGTAAAATTCTACAAACCCGAGGGATCACAAAAGCTAAAACCCTAAAGACCAACTGATCCGACTGCTTGGAAAAGCTTCAACATCATTTCTTCTATAAAGGAAATTGAAATGTTGAAAACTGCTCAGGCAGCAGATGGCAGGAATTCAGCCGAGGGAAGCACCAACCTGCTGGTGAGAAGTGTGCCTACGTCACCGACACTCTGAGCGATGCTGATGAACTTGTTCGGCGCTCTTGAGAAGGATTTGCAGCGTGACATTGTTTGTACACCCACGGTTAACCCCATGTGAGTGAAAACACACAGATTTTCAATTAGGCATGAAGGATATGGCCACACAACCAGGATTAAAACAAGCCACATTCTCTGGCAGGCGATGGCAATTTAACGACTGTGGAGGAATTTTTCATTTCCTTTTCCATCCTAATATGAAATTGAACCTGAGAATAGTTAGTGCTGAAATTGGACTGTTGGACTTTCTGTTCCACCTCTTGAGATCTGCATAGTGGTTTCCTTTGGATACAGGTTTGGGCCTGTGGGGTACCTGGTCCATCTAAGCAGGGGTCATCCTCTAGCCTCTCGCCCTTTTGGGTATGCAGAGTAGATTAGATCCAGTAGACCTGAGAGGTCCGGCTGTTGATCCACTGCCAACATTTTACACTGCTCAAAAAAATAAAGAGAACACATATACAACACAGTATTTCTTAAATCAAATCAAATTTCTGTGAAATCAAACTGTCCACTTAGGAAGCAACACTGGTGGAAAATCAATTTCACATGCTGTTATGTAAACGAAAGAGGTAACAGGTGGAAATTATTGGCAATTAGCAAGACACACTTAATAAAGAAGTTGTCTGCAGGTGGGGACCACAGACCCCTTCTTTGTACCTATGCTTTCTGGCTGTTGTTTTGGTCACTTTAGAATGTTAGTGGTGCTTTCACACTGGTGGTAGCATGAGAAAGACTCTACAACACAGGTTCAGGTAGTGCAGCTCATCCAGTACAGCACATCAATGCAAGCTGTGGTAAGAAGGTTTGCTCTGTCAGCGTAGTATCCAGAGGCTGGAGGCACTGCAAGGAGATAGGCGAGTACACCAGGAGCCGTGGAGGCGGTCATAGGAGGGTAACAACCCATTAGCAGGACCACTACCTCTGCCTTTGTGCAAGGAGGTACAGGAGGAGCACTGCCAGAGCCCTGCAAAATGAACTCCAGGAGAGCACAAATGTACCTGTGTCTGAAGAAAAAGTTAGAAATTGACTCCATGAGAATCGTATGAGGGCCCAAAGTCTAACACCCTGCAGGATGCTTGGCATTTGCTAGAGAACACCAGGATTGGAAAATTTGTCATTGGTGCTCTGTGCTCTTCATCAGAAACATCATGTCTTGATCCAGCCACCAATGTTCAGTTGCACCATAGTCTGTCCAGGAGTTGGCGGCTGCTTTAGTCCAGGTATTGGAGGGAGGTCATACAGGCCACATAAAATACTAAGCCTAAGCCTCATCTTGACCTGTTTTAAGGACATTACATCAAAGTCAGATCAGTCTGTAATTTGTTTTTCCACTCTAGTTTTGTGTGTGACTCCAAATCAAGGCCTCCATTGGTTAATAAATATGTTTTCCATTTATGTTTTTTGTTTGATTTTGTTTTCAGCACACTATACTTTGTACAGACAGAGTATTCACTGACTATATTTCATTCATTTAGATCTAGAATATGTTTATTGAGTGTTCCTTCTATTTTATTTCTAAGCAGTGTATTTTGGAGCCCGGCCATTCAGTGATTTACAGACTATATAAAAAGAAGTATTTTAAAGTCTATTGTCTGAGATATGGGGAGCCAGTGACTTTTGAACTGGGCTGATGTTCTCTGCTTCCTTAGTTCTAGTGAGGACGCAGGCAGCAACAATTTGGATCAGCTGCAGCTGTCTGATGTGTTTGATGACTGCTGCGGTTCTACAAAAGATGAGCAAGGCAGGAATTAGTTTTAGTCCTTTAATCCTGGATATGTTCTTTAGGTGATAGAGGGACGACTTTGTTTCTGTCTTTATGAGCCTCTGAAGGTTCAGGTCTGAGTCCATCACTCATTTTGTCCAATTATTATTATCACTGTTTTTTTTTTGATTTAGCTAAGAAAAAAATGTCACATTCGTGCATTGAGTTCTTTTATCCATTCACTAAGAGCTGGATGACTTCATAGTCACCTGATCACATCATAATGTACAGCTGAGTGTCATCAGCATAAAATGGTGACTTATAATTACCATCTCACTTAGTGGGAACATGTAGTTATTGAATAGCAAGGACCCTAAGATGGACCACTGGGGAACGCAACATGTGACTTTTGTAGTCTGATGTAAAGTTACCTACTGAAACAAAAAAGTACCCGTTCTTCAAGTAGGGTTTGAAGACCGATCCAGTTTACCAAGTGCTTTCATAGAATGATTAATAGTGTTGAATGCTTCCATTAAATCTAGTAACCCCAGCACTGTCACTGACAGTCACTGAACACCTTAAAAGTTCAGTTTCTGTTCTGTGGTGAGCACTGCAGCCGGACTGAAAGGCATAGAAGCAGCTGGTCACTGTTAGCAAGGTGTTTAACAGCTGAAACACAGTTTTTTCAATATTCTAACTGATGGAGGGCAGATTTGAGATGGGCCTGTAGTTCTGCAGTAGCAGTTCATCAGTTTCCTCACAGATCATTCCCTGCCCTCCCTATTCCTGAAAGAAGGCAACTTTCTTTCTTTTGGGTTTATTTTCACCATTTACCGTATAAAAGCCCTCCTACACCAATTCGTTAGGTCCAATTCATATGTTGCATCGAGCTCTATAACATGTTTCCACGTTAGCTCAGAAGGACAGCATGGTGTTGATAAATCTGAGGTGATTTAAGCCTCGTCTGAGTTTTTAATACTTGTGTCCCTCTAGACATCCTCCGGACTTGCACCAGCATATGGCTCCATCAGAGCTGGTATGAGGATGGAAGGATAGTTTGAACCATGTACATCCCATCCTAAATTTGAATCAATGACTTGAATCCAGCCTGAAAACCATGGTAATTATCTGATAGGAAGAAAACAGCTGAACACAAATACATTTATGGTGTATGAGTAAAACTGGTTGTTGAAAAGTCTGCTGACAAAGTCGAGTCTGGTAACAGCATATAAATCCCCTTTTATACTCTGTTTACTCATGAAATCCTGAACCAAATTTGTAAACAGGTTGTTAGAAAATAAGTCTTTGCTGCCATTCTTTAGCTTCTGTAAACTTGGCTCGGCAGTAATTGGCTTAAAGTTCTGGATCGTTTGCCTTTACACACATGAACTTCAAAAAATGTGCTTCTTCTGTGAGGTCAGACCCTGATGTTGGATGAGACAGTCCGACTCAAATGTTCTTTTCATTCATTATAGGGATGTTCCATCAGAAGCTCAGGACTCATTGCACACCAGCTGAATTTGTAAATCTGTATGGACAATCTACAAAATATTGCTGCAAAATCGTAAGCGTGTCTTTATTTATTAAAGCACTCAGTTTGTTTACCTAAAGGGTTTAACCAAGGGGTTTTACATCAACAGCTTCACATCATAAGTTTCCCTCCACCAAACTTTAATAAGAGCTATAAGAAAAGTGTCCCAGACTGATTTCCAGACAGAGATGCATGATGTGCCACCCCATAAAACACGTTTACTGTAAAAGTGCTTCACACCAAAAGCGAAAGCTGCGAAAATTTCACCAGCTTTGTCTGCTTTTGCTTACCTTGAGATTTGCCTAGCCAGCAAGCGCATTTCGCAAGGCAGGGAAATTCATCCCGTGTATGAAAGCCTCCTACGTCATGGGGTCTGCTAATCGTTGGGTTCATCCATCATGGTGGACATGGATTTACAAAGCAACTAGCTGTGTTTTTTACTTAAAGTCAAACAAAGCTGTCGGTGTTCCTTGGTTCGCCAGATTCCCATAGATGGAGCAAGTACGGGGAATAGCACCACCTCCTCCAAAGGCTATGTCTGGATTACGGTCGCTTTCAACGGTACTTCCGCCTATCCAGGATCCAGTTTGAGGCCCTGCTTTCCCGCATTGGGGGTTTAGGCGAGACGGCATTCTGGAGATCAGACAGGAGGACTGGGAAATCAGTGAGAGAAAACCAGCAGAGGAAAAATGAACCAGGACCAGGCTGCCACCCTCTGGAGCTAAGGAACCACAGCAGGGGATCGAAGAAGCTCCCTGGGGAATCAGCACACTAGAGCAGGGAGAGAAGGCAGAGCGGAGAAGTCCACAGAGGAAACAGCATCAGTGTGGAGAGGCTATGGATGGCTGGGGCTAGCTATAGTAGCTAACTGCGGAGGACCACACAGCAGCAGATCGGATTAGTCCACCAGGAAGACAGAAAACTGAGGAAGGTTAGAGACTCTGACTGCCCAGAAGTAGGAAACTGGTACATTGGAGTAGCTAGGCAGGGAGACAGAGCAAGGAGAGGCTACAGCTGTCTGGAGCTAGTCTCTAGGCTAACTGTGGGAAATAAAAGGATGAAAAGAGTACCGGGGAGGTTCAGCAAAGCTTGCCCGGCAGACTCTGGCGGAGCTGGGGAGAGAAGGCATCCGTCTGCTTTAGAGGTAAGATGATTAACCAGTACTTCTTGGGCTAAATTACCAAGGCTTTTTTTAAAAGCCACCTTAAATACTATTAAAACAATTCCCACCTAATCCTTTGTCAACATTACTTTCTCTAATTTCCATTCGCGCTCCTTCACTGTACCTCATGGCCACACCTAATCCCCGACGAGATTTCACAACTCAAATGTAAGCAAATGTTCAGATGTTTCAACTTCATTGCCAGACGATGCAGCAATCAAATGTCACCAACTTTGCCAAAATCGTGCCATTCGCCTCCGTGGCCTTGGACATCTTCGGTCCACTTTGCTTCGTTCCAGAACCGCCCTGTACATAGAGATAACATGGGACTCCTTTGCTCCAGCTTCAAAATGCGTGTTCAGTACCTTTAGACAACCAAAATGAAAACCCAGTGTGTTTAGCTTTCTTAAGTTCTTAGCACAGAGGGTCTCAGAAGACATCTATGTGGTGGTCAAGGGGTGCAAACATGCTGCAAATATACAAATGACACTAAAACACAGAACAAATACAAAGGAGAAATGCTGCAACCAGACTGCAGACTTTGCTATGGATCCATTTCTAGGACCAGACCATGGAGGAGTGGGCCAAAATCCCTGCTGCAGTGTGTGCAAACCTGGTCAAGAACTACAGGAAATGTCTGATCTCTGT
>JAUZNJ010035665.1:0-12160 GCA_034780135.1 Jordanella pulchra
CTATGATGAGAACAAGCAGTCAAAGCACAAAGTTATGAGTGGAACTTGATAAATAATGCAGAATTGGAGAATAGAGATAGAAGTGGTCCCTCTGTGATCTAGCAGCCCAAACAACATATAGCAGCACAAATACAGAAAATAACTCAGGATAACCCAACTATTCTGGATGAGCTCTGAGAGCCACAGTAGGACCAAGGTAGAGCGAAGGAGACACGTCCTGTTCTGGACTCAAATCTCCCCGCCGGGTTCTTGTGTCAACACATGCACACTTGATATCAGATTTTTCATATTTGAAAACAGAAATTATGAATTAAAATTTTGCAAAAATACAACTAACAAATTTCTTACTAACAAACACATTTACAAAGAACCACAAACCTTTGTCTGCTGCATGGAGTACAAATCTAAAACGTATTTATGTTTTTGACCTTCGTTTACAAACTCAGACAGAGCTGATATTTTTATTGACAGTTATCCCACCTCACAGTGTCGACGTTTTCCCAGATCCCATCAGAGATTTTAAAATACACCTAAAAAACTCAACTGAATGGATGGATGATGTGATTATAGATTATAGAATCAAAGCTTGTTCACTTATTATCTTGTTGACAAAGTTTTAACATAAAAGATGGAAATAAAATTAAGAAATGATCAAATGAAACTTCCTTATTTTCACTGTTTCTTCTGGTTCTTCATCACATTTCGTATAATTTTATATATTTTATGTATTTACATCATGATACGTTTTACTGAAAGGTTTAGAAAACGTGGTTTAAGGAACCTGCACTTGTTTTCAATGATTTCAGTAATGAACATATTTATGAATTGATTAATTTTAGTGTTTCTTCTATCATTACTGCTTTTTCAGATTCAGAATAAATCTTGGGGATATTCTGTATAAAGGTTTATAACATCACCATCAGTCTCAGATGTTGTGTGTAGAGGGATAAATAAGATGATCTTTACCCTTAAACTATGGAGGATTCAATATCAACCACTTAAAATATCACATATAGTTTTATGTCAAACATAAATGATCTTTTTCCAGTTGACAAATTGTCTTACCTGTTCAAATTAATGGAAAATACACAAATCTTAAAATAAACAGACTTAACAAAAGAGTTTCCAAGTAATTTCTTCATGTGAGCAAATATTTTCTGGTTGTTTTATTAAGAAACTCTCAGGCAATCATACAGGCTTTAATCTGTTTGAGGTAAAAACTACAGCCTGTTTTCTCCTGAATTAGGTTTTTTCTCTGTCTTCATCATCATTTTCAGCTCAGATCATAATTTCTCTCTCTGCAGTCGCTGGGGATCCAGAATGAAAACCGAGAGGAAACGAGGAGAAGAGGAAGGAAAGCAGAGCAGGAGCAGAATTAGGTGTTTTCATCCATTGATTAATGACTTTCTAAGGTAGAGAGCATCGAAAGGCGCCGGCCGATCAATAAATTAACTGCCCAAATTCATCATTTTCTACAACAAAAGCTAATTATTTAGACGGCTGCAGGAAAGAAAACAAGGTATTATTAACAAGAGTTTATTTAGCAAAGCTTTGTGTTGCTGTGTGTGAGGAGACTGCAGATCCAACTTTACGTCGTCCTTCAGGAGAAGAAACCAGGAACTGAATCTAAGAGCAGAAACTGAAGAGTCAGAGTTGAACATCAGAGCGATTTATGAACAAATGGAGATTTAACAGCTTTTATTCCCCTTTAAACCTGCCTGAAGGCTTCATCATCAACTGGGAGGATTTGGACTGAAACACGCAGAAGATTCACTGCTTGTTTTAATGACTTGATCACATTTAAATCACCAAACAGCTGCAGCTCATATCTACAGACGTTTATGCTGAGAAATAATTGAATCCTTAGTCTTTTTGCTGCAAAGTTTTATGTGAAGAAAACTTTAATAACTTCCTCTTTTTTAACTCAAAGATAAAAACAGTTTTCAAAGAAAATCAACATTATTGTTGATGAATCTGTTTCCTTTTAAATTGGCCTAAACGTTGAATATGACCGTCATCACTTTTTAAATACAAATATAATCGAATCCATCTATTGGGACATTTAAACAACAGCAGGTTTGACCAGAACAAAGATTTTTATTTTACACTTTCAACAACTTCAACATTTCTGGCTGAAAATGACCAAATAATAAACAAAAGGACAATTTATGAAAAAACTTTGATGTGAGTCTGTGAAGTAATCTGCTACTGAGCTCCGTTCTGATGAGGACGACATGAAAACAAACAAAATATGATGAGCAAAGTTAAACAGAGAAAGAAGAGAGACGAGAAAGACAGTTACAGGTTAGCAGGTTAGCTGCAGGCTGCAGAAGGTGGGGGGGGGGTGATGGTCTGGGCTCCACATCTTAGATCCTACATGCGTCTGAAACTGGGTCATCACCAGAACCATGATCCAGGACCCGATGTGGGAGAGGCCTAGTCAAAGTCCAGACGGAGCAGGAACCTCAATGGTTTGGGTTTGTTTACTTTCCTCTTTATTGTGATACTTAAGGTTGTTTTTGTTTTGCTGGAAGCCTGTTTTTAGCTTTGCTGCTTGGATCTAATCGTTTAGTTTTCATCTCAGTTCAGTTTGTTCATGTTTGGTTTCATTTGTTAAACTTTCCACCAGTTTTGCTTTAGTTCTGTTGTTATTTGAACAGTTTTTCTGTTATCAGTTCAATCAAGTTCAGCTTCTTTCTGTCTCCTTTTCATCCCAACTAATCATTCAGATCACTTCACCTGCGTTCAGCCTGTTTTTCTCATTTCCAGCCTGTTTTTTTACCCTTCATGGTTGAACTGGACTCTTACTTCTCAGACTCCCAGTTCTTCACAGAAGCTTGTATGGAAAGAAGGATGGTTCATAAATCCTGCAGATCCTGATGGTTGTTTGTGATTTCCTGCGTCCAACGAACGGACAGAAATCCGGACTCTGAGCAGGATTCGTTTTCAGGTGATTCTGAGGAACTTTATTTCTTTTTCACTGCAGGTTAATTGAAGCCTTATTGGTTTAAATCCATGAGGGTTGGTTGGAGCAGAGGTGACGCTAATTCAGTGAAAACATTTGCTCTCTGCAGCCAACAAACACACACACACCCTGTAACCTGGCTGCGTCTGAAGCTGAGCCACAGTCATTTACATAGGAGCATGTTGTTAAGGTCCTGCTTTGACATTCAATTAAAATGTTTACATTTCTGCTTAATTAATTTGGAGAACGGCGGCAGGAAAAGACGAATGGACGGGCTTCTCTGACAGGAGGCCGATAACTCTGAGTGTGTGAGTGTGTGTGTGTGTTAAGGTCACGGCAGGCTGACTATTATAATTCATCTCTACAGACATGTATTCATCAGGGACTTATATTCTCTTTTTCAGCTTTATTTCCTGCAGCTGAAGCCGACGTGTTTCTGATGCAGTAAAGGCTGCTGAAGCTGAACAACACTCAGTCGGATGGACCTCATTATTCTTCCCTTTTAATGTATAAAAAAACAGCAGATGAGTATTGATCACAGAGAAAAATGCATTTATTTGTCAGGGAAGAAAATTAAAAGATGTTGAGCTGCAGGCTTTATTTCATATTCAGTTAATCACTCTGGTTTACTGCAGTTCTCAGGCACAATGAGACGCTGTCAGAAAAAGATGTTTTCATGTCGCTTTCTTACTTATTTGTTTGCTAACATGTATAAACACTAAAACCTTATTACTTAGTTGTTTCGTTGTGAAATATCAGCAAACAGGTTTATATAAAAAATACAAAAAGCTGAGATCACCAATAATTTGCTTCCTTAATCTGCAGCATCGGGACCCCGAGCCTTTAACGATGTGGATGTATTTAATCAGTGGAAGAAAAGGCACCGAAGATCATTAGTGGAGGATTTATATTTGCCTCAGACTGAAAAACATGAGCAGAGTTTAACAGCAGAGGATGAGGATGTTTGGGAGGTTTTCTCATGCATCAGTCTGAGCCTCAGAGGACAGAACTTTGCTGCATTCAAAACCCTGAACAGATGCTGTGAATCAATTCAGTACTTTGGCTTAAAATAATAAAATAATCCAGAAAAGAAACGTTCAAATGCAGCCATACTTATTTCAGCCAACAGGGGGCGTTTTAAGAAGCTTTTTTGCAGATGGTTGGTGGATCTACTGGGTCTAATCATGATCCAATTAATATTATTGTTTGAATATTTTACATTTTCAGCACATTTTCCAAATGTCTGCTGGAAAATGATGATCAGATAAATTAGAACAACTTGAGATTAAAAGTGAAAAACTGATTTGAACAGAATAAGGAAAACCAGGCAGCTTTCAGTCTGATCTGAGCAGGTTTATGTAGACAAACAAATAACGATGATGATGATCATCATCTGTCTGCAGGTGGACAGAATAACCAGGGTCTCCTCCCAGCCAGCATTGCAGACAGGTTCCTAGCTTCTTCTTGGAGTTTGCAGGTTCTCCAGGGCCAAGCTGGGTTTTCTCTGGGTACTCCAGCTTCCTGTTTGGCTCACGTTGGAGTATGTGTCTCTATAAGGACTGGAGACCTGTGATGGTGTACTCCACCTGTTGCTCCATGACCCCTATGAAGAAAAATTAGAGCCATGAAGTTTGTTTGAAACATTTTTTGAAACTTAAAAAACATTATTACTCTGACAAAAAAAAGAAACTAAAAAGAAAAGATTAAACAATTTTTTTTAGAGCCTTTATTTCAGTTTCAGACTGGGAATAAATTTGTCCAGACATCCAAGCTGTCAGTCAATATTCTGGGGTCCATGTCAGCTAAGCCCCGCCTCCCATGCTGAGCAGTTTGAAACAGAAAAAAATGTAAACTTAAATCTGAAAAGCAGTTTGTCAATTTCCAAATGTTTTTTTTCTCTTTTTACATAATTACTCTCAGAAACATTCTGTTAAACTTTATGGCCCCAATGTAGCTCCATATATGGGGAGGAACAAAGGATGAAGATCTGCTTCCCATAATTAAAAAGCTGCAAACTCTGCTGTTGTTTGGTCGGATTTTAAAATTAAATTTCATAAAAACATTTGTTTATACTTAAATGAAAGCTGTGAAAGTAAACCTCTAACCTGCTAAATGCAGAAATATTTTAATAATTTGTTTGTTTTTTCATTGCAAACAAAAGAAATGATGCATCTAAGAAGATTAATAAAGTAAATATGAAGTAGATATCTGCCAATGTGGTGGAAAATAAAAATGGATATTTCATCACAATTATTAGGACAATAATGCGATCCTGTCTTATTATTATGGCGGACATGTTTTCATATTAGTCAAACTAAGTCATAATAAAATCTCCATGTTATGATTTAGTTCTCTTATAATAATGACTTATTATTAGTTGTAACAGAAACGTTTCATAACATTTCTTCTAAATGGGCGGTTCTTTAATCCGGGCTCAGCCCACCGGGGTGGGGGTGGGGGGTCTCCGGGTTTGGACCTCCTCCTCCCGGCTGATCCTCGCCGTGTTCCTCTCCGGTTCTGGAACCATGGAGCTCCGCTCCGTCCTCCCGGCTCTGCTCTGCCTCTCCGCCGCCAGCCTGCAGTCGGTGTCCGGCGCGTTTTCACGGCGAGGACCGAAGGTCACCGAGAAGGTGGGTGATGCGTTTCTTATCCCGCATCAGCTCACATTTTAACGCACAGCCGAGCTGCGCGTGTCCGCGGCATCTCCGAGCGCCGAACGCACGCGCACATACGGTCGCGCGCACATACAGGTGAAGCGAACGTCCCGCATCTGCAGCGGGAGAAGCAAACATACCGGAGAGACTCTGCGTGGATCTGCAGATTCTTCCAGAACATCTGGGACGACCCACGCTCACAGACACTCAGCTGTACACGTGTCCTTTCAGAGTGGACCCAATGCGCAGTGCGTCTGCCCGCAGCGCGTCCTCACACACACACTGCTGATATTTATAAAGAATAGAACTACAGCCTGCATGCAGCCGCAGGAGGAAGGAACGGTTCAATGAACTGATCCAGTTTATGTAGAGAATCAAACCGACTCCGGATCCCATGACCAGTTCAGGAGAACGGGGACCCGTTAGGGCCACTTCTGGTGCCCGACACACATCAGTTTCCTCCATGTGAACTTAAATGAATTAATTAGAGATTGAAGTCTGTTTTTACATGCTTTACTCCTCAGTCTTGCAGGTTTATTTTAAAGAGCTTTTTCAATAAAGTTTGGTGTGTAGGTTCGCTGTTGTATCAGGTGTGATTTAGATAGAAAGACATGTTTTATTTGTCATATTTTTTAAATATCCTCATTGAAACCTCCAATAAAATAAAACAGCATTTTTTTATTTCTCTCTGACTGTATTAAACACTTTAGTTGTGTAGCTATTTTTTGTCACCACTTCCTAAATGATAAAAATCCCACATCTTCTTTACTTTACAATAAAAAAACAGAAAATCATGTTTTATATATTAAAGTTCAAAAGTCTTTTTAGTGCCCTTGAAGAGCCTTGAGATGACGTGTTGTGATTTGGCGCTATATAAAAAAACTGAATTGAATTTTTAAAAACACTTAAAAAGCTTCTTCTAGATTTTTTAAATCTTAATTGATTACTGTGCTGATAACTTTGCCTCAGGGAGATTTTGTTATATGTGATTATTTAATTAACATTAATTAGTGTGAGTAGAATAACTGTTATTTTTAAAATAAAAAAATAAAAATAAAATCTTTATTCTGCTGTTTTACTGTAATAAAAATGAATACATTTTATCTATACATCATCCCACTGATGATATGTACAGAATCATAGGAAAAGAGTCAATATTTTAAAATGGGCAGAGTTTCCTGTTCAAAGGTGTGAGTATAGAGAGTCTATAACCAGCACAAACCTGAGCTGTTTGAATGATGCTATGAAGTATTTTTATACCTTTTCTGTCTGTTGTTGTTTGTTTCTCACTAAACTGGGATGTAGAAAAAGCCTCAATGTTTTCTGTGTCCAGGTGTTTTTCGACATCACAGTGGGAGGTCACGAGGTGGGCCGCATCGTCATCGGTCTGTTTGGAGAGGTCGTCCCTCTTACTGTCAACAACTTTGTCGCCTTGGCAACAGGAGAGGTACGACAACACAGTGCAGGCTGCGAATTAATTTAGCCCAAGCGTAATTATTTATTATATGAATTATATTATCAAGTAGGATGAATAATTCGTGATTTTTAAGCATGTAAACAAATCAGCAATTTACGATTAGTTGTCGTTTAATGTTTTTCTGAATAAAAAATAATCCAGTTAACTGATAATGTTGCTTTTTGTGTTGTAGTGTTACTGCAATCTACTAGAAGGCACCTCTGTTTATTCCTAAGCAGAGCCTAACTGAGCAGTAATGGCAGCAATGCTAGCATGGATCCATGGATCTGGGTTATTTCGCTGTTTAATGGATCCAAGGATCCAGAAAGAACTTTCTGCGGTTCTCTTAATAAATCTAAACTCTGGATGAACTCCTTCAGCTCTCTCCTAAATGGGGCCATTTAGCGGCGCTGCATGGAGGAGCAGCAGAACTTCTCTGCTGGGATCAGGATGATAGAAGAGTGGAGGACCTTATGCTAAATGTCATTACCATTTCAAGGAGATAGCAGCTTATCATTTAATCATTAGTTGATCGATAAGATCAGTCAACTTTAGATTAACTCATTATTCAATAACTTGCATCACTAACTGACATTTTGATCTTTTTTCTGTCCTTTTATTTTGCTGAACTTAATTTTATTGCTGCTAATTAGAGTAAAAATAATTTAAACTGAGAATAAACGTCACAATTACTAATTTAAACATCCCAACATTAATAAGGGTCTGAAACCTTTAAACATGTTTGTTTCTTATGTTCTGTAAGACATTATTTCCTCCTAAACCCTCGGTGTTGTCTGACAGGCGACCGTATGGAGCCTTTGAGAAATGATTAACCATTAATGCTACTAATAAAGCATCAATAAATGTTAGTTTAGTTCAGGAGTCGTCTCTACATGATGTGATCAGGGTGTCTCTGTAAGTTTAACAGAAGTGAACCTGAACCTGGACGTCTTTGTTCTCTGACAGATGAGGTTTCAGACCTTTTCTTTGGAGAATAAATCTCTGTTTCAGACTGAAACTCCAGTTTCCTCCAGAGAAAGGCGTTACTTATTGAATAGAAACTCTTATTGCATCAAATTCTGCCCTATTAGCACGTTTCTTCATCTTCTCTCCACTTTGAGTCCAGGGTTATTTCTTCGTATCAAGCCTATGATCAATTATTTTTCTCTGCCTCCTGGCAGCTAACTGTCAGCTTCATCCATGTTTCTGCAGAAAGGTTACGGCTACAGGGGCACAAAGTTTCACAGAGTCATCAAGGATTTTATGATCCAAGGAGGAGACTTCACAGCTGGAGACGGAACCGGAGGTAAGAATGAAACCCAAACAAAAACATCAAACAGAGGAACAGAAATGATCAAATCTCTATGATTCCGTTATTTTCTCTAAATGTTCATCTTAAAAAAACCTGCAAACTTTTAAAAATATCAATGTTTACTTTCTGTCCAGGTCACAGCATCTATGGGACGACGTTTGCTGATGAAAACTTCAAACTGAAGCATATAGGAGCCAGCTGGGTAAACTGGACCCACAGCCAGGAATCCAGCAGGAAAACGGTTCTGGATCATTTGTTTGTGTTTCACTCCTGGAATATGTGTGTGTTGGTTCCAGGTGAGTATGGCCAACGCTGGTCCGGACACCAATGGCTCGCAGTTCTTCATCCTGGCGACCAAAGCACCGTGGCTGGATGGGAAGCACGTGGTGTTCGGCAAAGTTCTGGACGGGATGGTGGGTTGGACCTGGTGTCTGTGATCAACTGGACCCAGGAGCTGATCCAAGAAAAACAAAGAACAAATCAAAACGATGCTTTATGTGTTCAAATCAGTGCAGTAAATGTTGGAAAATGAATGTAGATTTTATTCTGGAACCATATTTAATAAAAACGAACAGGCAGCTGTGGAACATCTGCCTGCTGTTTGAGTTGAAGCTCTAACCTTCAGCTGCTCTTCTGTCGGCAGGCTGTGGTTCACACCATCGAGCTTCAGGACACCAACGACAGAAACCTGCCGTACACCGAATGCGTCATCGTCAACAGCGGCAGGATCCCGGTGAAGGAGCCCTTCGTGGTGGAGGTGGAGGGCTGGTAGCCATCGTCTGCTGGAGAACAAACACTGGAAACACTCCGGGTTCAAACGGTGCCAAGGTCATATTTTTACATTGTTGCTTAGATGTTAAACGGGATATTTGTTTGGTTTTATTAGTCAAACTTTTCCACTGTAAAAACACATACATTTAAATATGGAGTTGATTTTGTTCCAATATTGTTGAACAGTAAAGAAAACAAAATGATGTAAGGAAATAAAAATAACACAAAAAAACATGAAATCCAGAAATTAAACTTTGTAAAAGTTCATAATCAAAAAAGGTTTTGAGGTAACTTTTTTCATGCTTTATATTTTTAAATATTACATTTTTTAATTTCTCTTTTTCAGATTTAGTTTTATGATTTGCACTATTTCTCTAATTGTGTTTGAAGATCACATCTTCTTCACTTAAAGCTCGATACGACGTTGTTGCTAACAACCATGAAAGCCCCCCCCCCACAAGTGAACAGGGTGATCTGGAAAATTCAACTTGAAATGAATGAAATTCATAAAACTAAATCTTAAAAAATATATATAGTCTGTAAAAAAATGAAAAAGATAACAATTAATTAACAAAAATCCAGAGAAGTGAGTTTTTCTTAGAGCCTTTTTTTTAATTAAGAATTTTTTCAAAGTTTAATTTCCTGATTGCATTTCTCTTACATTTTTATTAAACCTGCTTTTCTTTCAACAATAATGAAACACATTTAATTCCATATATGAGTCAGTTTATCTTCCAAAATGAATAGAATTCATTTTTAAAGGACAGCAAATTATATTAACAGTACAGCCAGAGGTGGGTAGTAACTAGTTACATTTAATTGTGTAACTTTTTGATAAAAATGTACATTCAGGAGTAGTTTTACTTCATCATACTTTCTACTCTTACTCAAGTAATATTATCATGAAATATAGCTGCTCTTACTTGAGTAAAATCTTTGATTTTGAGTAACAATTGAAAAAAGAACAAGCAACTTTCAACCTACAACAAAATGCATTTTTCCTTTTACACTAAGTTTTCTTTTCGTTTTAATGATACTTTTATCTGCTGAGACTCTTATGAAAATAAAATAAATTACATACAGTAAAAAACAAGAAGTGTGGTGATAGTTTACCCAGTTTACGTTTAGCATTATGCAGGAATCATATGTATTATGTCAAAAATGTATTTTTAGAAGAGCTTCTTCTGCAAGAATAATTTTTTTCAATCTTTTTATTTGTATTCATTACTTTCTTTTAGTCTTTAAGACAAAAGCAAACAGACCAAACCTTATATTATGGTCTGTCTGATTTCCATCATTACCTTATTAGCTTTTTTTCCAGGTACTCTTTTACTCTTTTTTTTCAGTATTTCATTTGACGACTACTTTTTGTTGTTACCAGAGTAGAATTATGTTAAAGTAGTGCTACGTTTACTTGTGTAATTTTTAATGTACTTTACCCACCTCTGAGTAGAGCCAAAAGTTTTCATCTCTAGTCGTTGTTCAGATGAGATAAAAAGATCCTAACAAGGTTCAGATAAAATCCATATCTGACAGAATCACTGAATGCAGAAACTAACATGTTTCACAGAAGAAGCAGGAAACAAAAACGCAGAAAATCGAACTTAGCTGTTCATTTGTTTGTTAACATTTGAAGTGAAATTAGTCCAAAATGAAAACACAGATTCCCCAGAAACCTCCAGCACTCGACACACACATGACCTCTTAGATGATGACCTCATATCCAGACCTGCAGACACCACAGCCTCTGTCACAGCACTTATTGATCAGGTTATCTGTGGTTTATGTTTGCATGTTTTCAGATCTAAACGTCTGTAAGATGCATCTGTTCAGAAACACGGACAAGATTGTTCACTGCTCACTTGTTTGTTTTTACAGAAGATGTTATGAAACAAGCTTTAAGTCGCAGCCAAACACATCCAATAATTTAATCCAAACATATCAGAGTTTATATGCCTGTTTGTACCTTTATGCAAACACTCAGTAGAAGTGTCAAAAGTGGTAGCAAAACTGTTTTTGTTGTTTGAAAAATGTAATATGCATCATATCATGTTAAATAAATCTGCAGCACAAACATTAGAAAGACTGATAAATAATCTTGATGGCAAATGTTGTTTTATGTCACCGACTGTGAAGAGTTGAGTGTTATTTTTACCCAGCTGTCTTTGTGTTTACCTGAATTACTTGTAGCATTAAATGCTAAAATGTTTCTTCCTCACAATGAATCTTATGCAGAATTTAACAGAAGAGCAAACAAAGTGCCAAACATGGAAGTTTTTCCTCTACAATAAAACTGTGGATTATTTCAAACCCTTTGAGCCTCATCAGTCTTTTTTCTTAACCTTCCTTTACCTTTCAGTAGTTTGATCTATTGTTGAGATGATATCTATGTATTAAATAATCCAATTTACTGGATGATCCCTTTCACTCATCATCCAGCTGTTGTCTAGACCAGCTTCCTCCTGGTAACGTTACCTGGATGGATGGAGTCATGTTTTGGACTTTGGGAGGACCTGGAGAGAAACAGGATTAGTATAGAATAATTCTGTCCAGATTAGTCGGCAATTTACATTAAGAAATGCTGAATGTTGAATTTTTAAGGTGCTTGAAATCCATTAAATTCAACTTGATTTAGCTGACTTGATTTTGTAAAAAATCAAGTCAGCTAAATTCTAGTATTTCCTTCGTTCACAAGCATTTATTCATCTCTATGTTTTAGTTCTGTTCAGAATCATCTGTTTAATCCATCTAGTTATAAACTAAAGACAGAATTATGCAGTTTAGATTGTTTAAAACCTGTGGAACAGCCCTTTAGCTCCGTGTGGAAACTCCACAGTGGATGCTAACCTTAGAGGCTAACAACCAGATGACGCATCCTTACATCCAGATCGCTGCTGTTCCTCAGTGAACCTTTACTGGTGGTTTATCAATATGCATACAGACATACAAACAACAACAATATATTAGTTGTGCTTTGCTGTAAGCATTGACACTACTGAGAT
>JAUZNJ010035666.1:0-12159 GCA_034780135.1 Jordanella pulchra
TGCTTGTGTAATCGAAAACCACGCAACCCGTGCTGAAACAGGTTCCGGCACCAGAACCGGCACGGAGCCGCTGCAATGGAAAAGCCCCCTTTGAGGAGTTATTTTAGCTCCTCAAATAGCCAAAACGCAAACTATGATGTTTGTAAAAAAAAACTGTGAGATGTTTTTGCAACACGACAATCTTGTCAAACACTGCAGGTTAAGCCACAGCATAAAATATGGAGAACTGATGATGAGGATGAGGAGGAGAGCACAAGTACTGCAAGAAGTCTCTGACAAAGTCTCTCTGTGCTTCAGGCAGGAGCATTAAAGTTATAATACATCCAATTATCGATAACTTTAATTCATTTTTAACGTGTGGGTATTGACAATTGATTAAAAAATGAAGGCATTTTTTTATTTACCTAAATATTTCAAAGAAACTTTGCTTTAGATCCACCCAGTTTTGTACACCAATGGGTTTCAAACATTAGACTCATCCTCCCATTTTTTATGTATTTCTGCTCCAGCAGATCATTTCATTGACATAGAGTCAGGGAAACACCTAAACATGCAGGACATCAGATTCTGAGCAGTGAGTTTAAAAACCATTTTTATAGAGCAGTTTGGTTTTGTTTTTTTTGATTTAATACACATTAGGTACGTATATTTGCAAAAAAAAAGTATTGTATCTGTGTCATCAATGCAAGACTGTAGTTTACTCAGTATAGGATCGTGAAGAAAACTGGTGGATTGAACATATTTAGGAATATGATTAAGGGACAGAATCTGTTCATTTTCATATAAAGCAATTTCATAATAGAAATAAAAAAATGTATTAAATTACTCTGTTTGTTTATAGTTTGAAGAAGTGTATTTGCTGTCTATGTGCTTGAATCTCACTCGAGGCTCAGTTCAAAATTTGAGAGCCCTACATGTAAAGCAGGCTTCGGAGAAAGCTAATGCTAGTGAGTGCTATACATTTTTTTATGGTGTGGCTAGCTAAATGTAAAACGTCGTAATATGTGGAGTGTATGATGTTATGCTTTTATTTTATTTTCAGCATTTAAACTATGTTTATGGAAATTTAGCTAGAATGCTTCAGTAAGAGCTATTACCTGCACCATCCCGCTGCCACACTGCACAACACAGCTATAGAGATGAGTCATGGGGCTGCATTGCTACTTGGCTGGTGATGACAATGGATACTTAGAATGGATACTTAGCAGCTTATACATTTAGCTAGCCTGTACTATATTACAGGCATTATGGAAGAAGGCACTTCATGGTCATCATGAACCTGGATTATTGTTAAGGTGTAAAGAATATACAAGTTATGAAACATATTCTAAGTGGTTAGTAAGGTTGACTCTCCTCAGTAAAGGAAAAAGGAAAAGAATGTCAACTACTAAGGACATTTACTTATTTATGATGCTAAGGACATTTGGTCTAAGGACATACAGTGTGCATTTAGACTGCATTTTGTCTACAGTCTAAATGCATAATAAAGGTAAGGTTTTGCAACACCAGTTAGAAGTCGTTTGAGTTTTACATTTTCTTTTATATTTTCTAATCCTTCTTAGCTTGGTTTAACAGTAAGGATTTGTTTTCCTATATCAGTGCAGTTCATAAGAAACAGTAAACATGGACAACACATTAAGTGAGCTTTTATTATGGAGGAAATAAATATAAAATACATAGAGAATCTCTTCCAACAATCAGGGCTAGAGAATCAAATAGATAACCTGCATATTAAAACTGACAGGCCTTAAAGCTGAATAAACATTACAGTCTGCAAAGAGAGAACCTCTAGAGAAAGAAATTCAAAGCAAAGAAGTAACATTGCGTCGCGTACAAAGCGAACTTACAGCAGGCCTAGGCTGCTTGACCTGACCACAGAACCTGACGCCACAAATACTTGAGAAGAAGCAAGAGAAGGGGAATCAAAAGTTCATCTTAACATATGAAAAATGGAAGACTTAGGTCTGTGTGTCAGGAGAGCAGCTTAAGTAAGATATCTGTGAAAGTGGGTTTCTGTCTGTGATGGCTATTTGGAGAAGAAGACTGCACCTTACCTAAAAGTATGAAATCATATCACACCATCACTAGCATTAAGGCAATGTGCCGATAGTTGTGAGGCAATTACAGCAGATATTTTGAAGGTTACCCATGAGAAAATAACAAGCATTGCTGAAGATTATGATGAAGAGTAAGTACAATGCTGTCTCAAAGAGGTACTCCAGAGAGCTGTCTCCAGAGTCTCAGTCAGTCAACAGTTGTGAAAGCACATCATTTAAAGCTAAGCAAGTGGATGTTGCAGCAGTGCTTGCTGTGAAAGAAGCATTTTTTAAAGAGTTTGAAGGGTTGATGGAAGAAGAGAAGCAAAATTAAAATAATAGAGCTAAAACAAGAAAATTGGAAAAGCAACAAAAAAAAAATAAAAGTAGAAAAATGCAAACTTGAATGCCTTCAAGTAGAAAGAGATTTACAGGTCGATTTGGCCAGATTGCACATATACAATTAGAAAGCATAGCAAGAAAGCAATGTCTATTCCTCTAGTAGTTAAGAAGGGAGTCATAACCCAGCTGCTAGTGGTAATCAAACTACCAGTGTTACAGCCACACCTGACAAGAATGCGTCGTCCCTGCTGACTCTGGTACAGAAAATAGATTTTCCATACTCTATCCATTTTAAAATGTAAAGGGTCACCATGAAAACCATCTCCTTAGGAAATAAATCAGTGGTCCAGCTCATAAAACATTAGAGGGGAATTTCAAGACTTATAAGGAAGTGTGGAAGAAGCTGGATGACAGATTGGCCAAGTCTTTTTTATACAGAGAGCCTTCTGAGACATACTCACATATTGACCAAAGCTCTAACCAGTTGATGAAGAATGATCAAGAGATTTTACAGAATTCTTAAATGCCTGTCAAAATGCGATGATGTATGTGAAGAGTCTCAAAACACTGAAAGACTTGAGAAGAAAGGAACTGTGCTCACAAACTAGCAGTGTGGGTGGCATATTGCTGGACTAGGAAAGCTACTAAAGCCTTGAAGAGAAGTATAGAATACCTTCATGTCTACAGAGGCAGAGATTGCCTGCGAGACGATTACTTCTGCTTATGCACTCCACAGCTGAGCGTCCAGCACTGCAAAAGCCTACAGGGAGCCTAAGAGGAATAAGGCCAATATTCGGAGTACTCAAAACTGAGGCAGACAGATAAAAACAGAGGCTATCAAAGGGAATGGAAAAGCCTCCTTGTGCTTTCTGTCAAAAGAATCCGCAATGACTCCACTGATGCCACAAATCTATCACAAAAAGACTGAAAGAGCAGCAAAAGTTCTTTAAGGAGCATAACCGGTGCTATGGCTATGCTAAACCCGGCCATGGCGCAAAGGAATGCTGACTTCGACTTACATGCAACACTTGCAAAGGCAAAGATCTTACTTGTCTACATATTTAAAATTATATGAAGAAGGAAATGGTCTCACCACTGAATAAAAACACATCAAGCTATGCTGGTCATACAGAAGCTACTGCAACCATGATGTCAGTGATAATAGGACAGACTACCAACACATACATGACTGTTCCTGTATGGGTGTCAAAGAACAATTCAAGAACAAAATAAACTAGTTTATACATAAAGTCACACAACATCTGTTCAATGGGAAGTGAGAGTCTTAGGGCTTCATGATGGAGGCTACTCCAGCCCCCTCTTCTCTCTAATCCTTCCTACCATCTCCACCAAGGATTGTATACCAATAAAACGTGCCCATATTCCTAACTTTGTAAGGGATGACCATCTAACCCACAGTTTCTTAACCCTGCTCCTCAGGCCCGCTGTCCTACATGTGTTAGGTGTTTCCCTGCCTCAACACACCTGACCTAATGAAAAGGTAATGAACAGGCTTTTGCAGCATTTGATGGTTGTTGAGGAGGTAATGCTATCATTTGAATCAGGTGTGCTTCAGTAAAGACACATCTAAACCATTTAGAACAGCACGCCCTGAGGAAAAGGATTAAGAAACCCTGCTCTAAGCAATTAACTTCTTCCACAGTGGGATAGGTGGAAAAGGGACCCAATCAACAGGGAAATTGAAATACTATAATCCATCAACTTTTATAATATAACATCTGGATAAAGTTTATCTAGAATGTTATGTGAGAAAATAAAACAATGTTTTTGTACGTTTGGGTGGGAAGGATGGGATTACAAAAGGAGTATGTTTTGTACACTTGTTGAAATATTAAAATTGTGAATGTCCTTTAAATACATTATAATTGTTGATTAGAATCCGAGTTGCTTGGACTGCTTTTTTAACAATGAACATATTAATTAAAAGGAAGAACTGTGGCTCTCTGTGTAAGCCTCTATGCATTGCATTCTCACGTTTCCAAAACAATGATAGCGTAAATACATAGAATTTGAAAGCGATGTCTTCCTTATAGGGCAAGAATATTAACATTTTCAATGGCCAAGGTTTAAAAGTTTTTGTTGAGTTTTTAAATCATAAAACACTCGCTAAAGTTTCAATGCATTCGAATAAGGAAGTTAGATAGGCTTCAGTAACATCAACAAAAAATAAGTCTTTTCCATTATTCTTTGCATTATTGAGAAAAACAGAAATCTTCCACATGCTTCAGTACACTGAAACAGATATGCTCACCCACTACCGGTCCCTTACATTTCCAGTTGTAACAGCACATCCAGAAGTCTTCCACTGCTCATAATATCCTATCACAAAAATCTCAGAGATGTCCCGACCAAATTGAAATGATAAATCATTTCAAGGACTTTTTTTCTGGAAACTTAGACCATTTTTCTATCTAGAAGTTTGCACATAATGTAGGACTGTTGAATAATAACAAACTAAAGCTCTGAGTTCTGAGCTAGGGCTTAGTTTGGGGGTCACCAAACTCTTTAAGGCTGAGGGTGCTTCATGGGTGCTAAGTCATTGGAAGGGCTACCGATATTGACCTATGAACTGGAGGAGTCAGCGTTCACCTAAACTTCATGCACAATTAACATATTTTTTATGTTTATTTATTTCTAATTTTCTTTTAGATATTTTATCATTTTGAAATATGATTAAAAATTCTCTATAAATGTTTAAAAAAGAATAGTAAAATAAAATTTCAAACTTAGACTATTGGTACTTGTGCTGTTTTCAGAAGACAATGAGGGCACCCGATGTGGTCCTTGAGGTCCCCTTGGTGCCCCTGGGCATGATGTCAGTGACCATTGGCTTAGTTATAGCTGTTAAATGCAGGATTCTGGTTGATCTGTTGGATTTCATTCCCTAAAAAATAATAAAACCAACCTTCATAAGAAACAAAATAAAACTTGCAAAGTACCTGCTTTTTACAGCTATCGGTAAACAGATGTTGCTATTGAGCTATTGTATAGACATTAGCTAATGAAAATAAGTGTTAAAGCCCCTCATATTTAACTTAAACTTTATCAGTCTTTTGTCACTTGAGCTTGCAGCTACGTGGTAGTGACTTAATAAGCTGGCAGATCTGGTGTTTTTGTTGAATTTCATTCCCTTAAAAAAATAATGAAACTAGCCTTCACAAGAAACAAACTAAAACTGGCACAGTACCTACTTTTTAGAGCAACTGGTCATCTAAACATAAAAAAAATAAAAAAAATAAACAGAATGCTGCTATTAAGGTATTCTATAGCCATCAGCTAATGAAAATAAGTGCTAAAGCCCCTCATCTTTAACTTAAACTGTAACATTCTTTAGTCACTTGAGCTTGTGGCTATTTGGTAGTTACTTAATATGCTGGCTGGTAGCATTATAGGGCACGGCTTCTGGCCGTTCTTAATATGCAGCATAAGGCTGATGGTGGAGAGTGCTAAAACTGCTAGCTGTGATGCCCAGGGAAATCCCTGCTGCTGACCTTTCCCTGACAGAATGAAACCTGACACAGACACAAAAAATGATAATGAGGGTGGGGGGGTTAGATGGGAGGGAGTTAGTGAGGAGAATCATGATGGAAAACACAAATGAGTGACTGAATAGAGAATAAAGCAAAATAAAGAAGGTTGACTTAGGAAAAATGGGGTGGGATTTAACCAAGAATAAAGAGGGAACTGTTGTGAATGACGATATCTGCATTATTGTCTTTGTGTTTTTGAAAGCTAGAAGCAGGTAGCAGGTTTCAAGTTCAACCCAGCAAGTCTGTTACCTGGCATTCCCCTTGGAGCATGCCAGGTAATATATCAAATCAACACATGGAGTAATACAAATTTGACATTTCAGACAGACAGACAGACAGACAGACAGACAGACAGATAGATGATAAACAAAGAGATTACTGCTTACATGTGGCCACAATTAGACTCCAGTCCCACAAAACCCGCATGTGCAGTAGGACTGTGTAGATGTCACGCAGCACAGCACTGTTTACTGAAGTAATAACAAATGTCAGCATTTCTGTGTTATTATAAGTTCTTCAATAATAGGAGCAGAAAACATTATGATAACAACATTAAAAAAGGTCAGAAAGAAAAAGGACAACTTTTTACAATGTTTTATTGTTTAGAAGCGATGGGTGTACTGGAAAGGAGCATTTAAAAATACATTGAGTGAATGAAAATGTCTCCTTGATTTTTTATGCCAACTAGTTTAGTAATGAGTACATCTGTCAATGATGAGTTCTGTGATGACCTCTAAGTCCAAATCTACAGAGACTGTGGGAAATAAGAGGGTTGAGATTTGTATAGAGGTGGAATCAGCTGGTTTTCCTTAGATAGAAAACTTTTAACTAATCTGACTGTGTGATTTGAATGAACTGTCTTTGTGAAGTGCCTTGAGATGACATGTGTTGGGATTTGGCGCTATATAAATAAACTGAATTGAATTGAATTGAAATTAAAAGTTTGTTATGGAAGAAACATTTTTTGACCAGGCTGAAATCTGACTGTAATGAGCACTGGTTATGAAAGACATCAACGCTAGAAGAGCTTGTCTGCCTGCCTGTGTCTTTGATACTCAAAACCAGATGATCAGATGATAGAGAGAACTCCAAAGCAGAATCCGGAATCGTAGTCAGGGGACAAAAAGAGGGGTCAAAGAAAACAAGCACAAAAATAAATGAGACACATACTGTCAAAAAAGGTTACGATCATTACTACGAGAACAATTTAACCAATTATTATTAAAATCAACCAAGACAGTCATTTCTGTGGCATTATCTATCGATTTGATGGTTAACAAAAAGCACCAGCTGGACTCTACCATGGCATCTGATGGTCCTCTATTTTGTTGTGGGAAAAATCAATCTCTCTTTTTCTATTACATATCTGTATGTATCCCAATCATTTACTTATAAAATTATTCACTAATGTCTTTTCCACCTGCAAGGCCATACACTGTCTAGCTTATATGTTGTTTTAGGACAAGAAATAATCCTCTCATAACAAGCCAGTTCTAGTTCTCATAACATTGCACATGTTGTCTGCTCACTGTCTTGTCATGTTTTGATTCTGAAAAATCCTTTGAGTTAGAGTATGGAAACTAAGACAAGACAGAACCAGCGGGCTCATACTATTAGCACATGTCTCCTTCAGACACAGCCGACTGAATCAAGTGACTGTGACGCTTGTACCGTTCAGACAAAATAGTTGGACTGTTACACTGAGACAACTGGACCCAAGCTCCCTGATGTTATGGTTCTTCAAAACCCCATGGCTGTCAGCCTGCAAGGGAGAGAAACCATCTTCACGTGAGGAGCCGCCCTTTGAAGCTTGCTGGCAAGCCAGACCAACTTTTCCTGCAAATCCCAAGCTTTTAATGCAGTGTGAATTGTGATCATACATACCAACCAGTAGATGAGAGAAACAAAGTGTTTTTCACCTGTGCAAAGCGTTTTCTGGAAAACTGATCCTAAGGTGGATTTTTTCATATGAAGTGTTGGAACTGAAGCTGATTTCATAGAGTATATGTGGGAAGGAGAGTATGTTTGGCTGTGAATATTGGGTTCCCCCTCTTCTTTTGTCTTGAAGTTAATTCCTAAAGGTGAATTGTTAGCATTGTCAGCTCCTGGTTATCTCATGTTGTTCACATGGTAGCGGCCCTCTTATGTGTTTTAAGACCCATTGTCTATTCCCAGAAGGAAGGAGCCAGCAGGACCATGTCATCTGCCAAAAGCATGGAGGAGATCTGCTGGTCACCAAACCAGACCCCTCCGGCCCTTGGCTGCGCCTAGAAATCCTGTCGATTAAGGTTGTGAACAGGAACATCGGCAAAGGCAGCCCTGTCAAAGTCCAATATGCACCGGTAGAGTATGACTTAATGCCTGCAATGCGGACCAAAGCCCTGCTCCGCATGTACAGAGACCGGATAGCCCCTTGTAAAGGGGCCACGGCTTCATACTCCTGAAGCACCTCCCACAGGGGTCCATATGCCTTCTCTAATTTCAATCAGTTGTTCTCTGTTGTCTCCTCAAATGATGACCATTGTGCATTCAGAACTGACAAATATTGAAATTTCTGTCCTTAGAAAGACAAACTTCTTAAAGGCATAAACTGATATAAAACTATACTCAATAAATTTTATATTTGCTAAGTTTTATAGCTCAGATATGACCACTAACTGGTCTTTTTTGGACACCATATTGCTATCTCAGCTTCTGCAGTTCTGCAAGGGAGAGCCTGCCTGAACACCCACCATCTGATTGGTCGGATGTCAAGTGTTGATAATCATTGCGTAGTCAGATTACAAGTGATGTCTTTTCACTTCTCTGCCTGACGGTGTAGCGAATATGCGCAACAGCACGCATCCATTGTGCACATGCACTACTGCGTAGAAAATATGGCCCCCGTTGGAAGATAATGCCCTACACACATTTATGTAGGGCCATGCCTATGCATGCCCTGTTATACTACTCTGCAGGCTTAGAACCCTAAGAAGGGACATTTAAATCTCAGAATAAGTGGACAGTAATGTTTTGCAAAGTCAACCAATAGAACAAAATGGGTGGATTAGAAAATTAGAAGAGGTGCAAAATGTTGACAACAAAAAAAAAACGTTTACAAGAAAGCAATTATAAAATACAAAACAAAAGATGAGAGAATAACAGGTTTTAGGGTGGTTATGAAGATCAGCATAGATAGCGAAGAAGTGGAAGAAGAGAAAACAAGGAGTGAGGAAGAAACAGGGTAAGAGATGGCAAACAGAACACACGAAGATTCCCTCACAGCAGTGCTGGTGAGGCTGTAATTTAACGCTCCACCAGGTCGCAATCAGAGCTTGTGTATGCTTACATGTGTGTGTGTTGGCAAGAAAGCTAGGGTTGGATGAGTGGGTTGGACACTAAACAAAGTTGGAAAAATGGAGGAAGGCAAAGTTTGGAGAGAGGGGGGAATGAGCAAATGAATAAATTAGCAGAAAGGGTGGGTAAACGGGCTAGACCCCAACGGTTTGGTAAGGTTTTGCTGTTATCTTTGAAACATGACACTTTCAGGAAGAAAGTTAGTGAGTGAAACCCTATCTATATTAAATACACACACACATACACACACACATACATGTATATACATGTATATATACACACACACATACATGTATATACATGTATATATACACACACACATACATGTATATACATGTATATATATATATATATATATATACATATAACTGAATGAGTTAAATTGAATACAGCATAGCTAGAGTGTTGCAAATAGAAAACAGAGGCTAAAGGCTGCAGAGGAAATAAAAGTAGAGACTGTTGGAAGGAAGAGGAGCTGAGAAAGGATGATACAGGGAGATGGAAAAGAATGAAGGAGAAAAGGGGATAAGGGGGAGGTGAAGAATGCAGAAAATAGAGGATTGTATGGGAAAGTAATGAAGAAGAGGAAAAAAGGGAAAGTGGGTGGATTCAGAGAATAGAGTGAGAGAGTGGATGAGATTAGAAGGTTGGAAATAGAGGAGGGAGTGTAGACCCATATGGGAGGGGTGATGGGAAAAGAATGAGTTCCTCTTTCATCCAGAGTAGAATAATCCCCCCAAACTGTACAAATAAAGAGAGTTCAAAGGAGTAGTTAGGGCATATAAAAGGAAGAGAGACATTTCTTGCATCTGGGCCAAGATTTCGTACAAATATCTATTCTCATAATCAGAAGCAAATTTAACAGTTTGGTCCATTAAGACTGTAAAAATTAAAGGTCGGCTTTAGAAGTTCCTAGGTTAACACCTATGTATATCTTAGGTCTCTAGGTTGAGAGTTTCTTTGCATCTCAATCAGCTTTAATTGTTTCAATTAGTGTCTTTTCCTCTGCTTGCCTGTTTACCAAATGCCAAAGCTCTACACTGTTCCTCTTATTATTATTATTATTAGCAATTAGAGAGCACATGAAAGAATTTCTGACACTTAAACATGAAAGGAGGGAGGAAGGGTGTGGTGGTAGTGGTCCAGGGATCAGGCATGCATCCCATGTACGCAACCGTTACACGTCCTGACCTGGTAACCTTTTCCATATACCTGTCCCCTTGTTCTACTCACATTTTCTGTTTATAAATATAGTAATATAAAAAATAAGGACCACTAGAGCCTAAAAGTAGTTTTAAAAAAGAGCAAATGTAGAAGAGCATAATCTTTACTTGACAACACCCTAATTAGAACAAAAGAAAATTACAATGAGATGCAAAACCAACTGAAATTAGAAAATGTTTCAAACCTGCTTCACATTGTGGAAATATTTCAGACCACTAGGATATGAGAGAATGAAAATATTATTGAGAGAATAAAATGAGAATATCATTAGTGACTTTCATTAGTGGTGTTCCAGTGCTATGATGAGCTTTAAACCTTGCAGAAACTCTCGAAGAAGGTTTTTATGGTGTCAGTGGTTACACACTTGTTAAGCAACTATTTTAATCAAGAATTTTGCAATAAGAAAGGAAGATCAGATATGGGTCTATAATTGACCGAGTCATTTGGAGTGTGAGAATGTTTCTTGATTAAAGGTTTAATAACAGCTACCTTAAAGGCCTGTGGTAGATACCCCTGTAATAGGTGTAGATTAATCATATCTAAAATCTAGGTGGAAATCAGAGGGAATACTTCCATGAATAACTTGGTTGCAACTTGATCTGACATAGGCTACAAGTAGAAGGCTTAGATGAGGACAATAATTTTGCTAATTCTAAAAGCTGACCTGGATCAAAACAGTAAAAACACAATTCAGGTTGTAGAGTTAAACTGAAATGTTGCCTCACCTTCCAGAAATTAACCAGTCATATTGAGAAGAATGCCAATAATCTAATATTTAATTGAACCAATTTTATTTATAAACAATTCTATAAAATCATCACTGCTAAAATCAGGGGGCATGGGTGATTAAACAGAGCTATTCCTCTGTGTGAGTTAGGAAACTGTATTAAGACAAAATCTAGGATTATTTTTATTGTTCTCTTTAGAATAATGAATAAAACATGTTGCTCTTGTTGCTCTCAGAATCATAGAAGTTTAAAATTAAACATGGGCTCTTGTCTAGTTTTTTTGTTAAAGCTGTTATCTTTTTATTTAATTAAAAATAAAGTTTGCATTATTTTTTTATATTTTAGCAGCACAATGATGGGATACAGTGACCATTGTCAGTCTGTTCGAAAAGTTAGCCTCTGGATGCTTCTTTATGTTTTTCAAGAAATCCCAGCGTGTTTCAAAATAAGATAATAAAGAGACTAATAGCTGAAAAGAGTTCATAAGTGCTTGTCTGTTGGTATGTAAATGTACTGGGTGACAAAGGAAAAGCCATCTTCACCACTCCAAGGCCTCCAATACAAAATTAAGGACATGCATGCAGCTACATTCAGGTATTTGCCAAAGTTAACACAATCCGTACAGCTACTCATAACAATTCAGCCAGCAAACATCAACAGCTAACATAGCACTAGTGATTTGATTTTGGCAGTGGGCAAGACACTGTCTGGATGGGGCAATGGGTGGGTAATAGTAGAGAAGCTGCAGAGAGATGTGTTAAACTGTGTAAACTATGACAGATTCATAGAAAGTAGGGGTTGAATCAATTAGTCGACTAGTCGACTAGTCGACTCTAGGACGTCTCGCGAGTTTTTACATTTCATTTCGACTAGTCGCAGTCATGTGATTGCCGGTGGTGACAGCCTGTGCTGATCTGACAGCACAGTATACGTCACAAGACA
>JAUZNJ010035667.1:0-12159 GCA_034780135.1 Jordanella pulchra
CAATTTAGAACAGAAATACCATGGTCTGTAAACCAGGCACGGGTAGATTTTGTGCTGTGTGCAGGCGCCAAGTCCTGTTGGAACCTGAAATCTCCATCTCCGTAGAGCAGGTCAGCAGCAGGAAGCATGACTTCACATGAATTCACAGCTGTGGCTCATTTTCTCATCAGGGAGAAGGATCTTTCATCAGTCAAGTCTACCTCCCTGACAAGAAACTCCCCAGGATCTATTACTTTGATTCTCTAAGTAAGACTGTTTTCCCTTTAACCTCTGCGCTTTCTGAGCTTAGGGAACGCATCACTTTTCTGACTGTTCCGCTTAGTGCAGTGAGAAACTGTTATTTCTTTTCACAAGAAAACCGACACTTTAACCAAAGAACTGTTCAAAAGTTTATGTTTAATTTCTGCATGTGGGCTAACTCTATAGAACCTAAACATGACAGCCTGCTTAAGTGTCAAACCCAGAATTATGTTAAGAATTAAACAGGGGTTACACTATTCCAGAAAAAAAAATAGCAAAACTGTATGATCCTAATATTTTTCCCTGTATTAAAAAATGTAAAATCATTACAAGCCAGACAAGTAAAGAACATGTGTTGATTAAAGGCAGCAGTTGTCAGTCAGTGTTGAGATGATGTGAGGAGTCTTTGTTTACATGCATAACGAGCAAATGGCAGAAACATTTAGCTTTCAGCAGCACTTTACTTTCCCGGTCCTCGGACCCTTTGGCTCTCATCTGGATCCACCTTTAGTGTAACCTGCCACCAGCGCTGTCACAGCCTCGTTGATTTTCTGCACTAGGGCCTCTCAAATCTCAAGTTGGCCCGCTCAGGAACTGGGCCTGGGTGCTCTCATCTACTCTTCACTGGTGGGTTGGGCCATCCCTATGTCTGCCATTCTTGTGTCTCGGCGAACTGGGATGCCTTTAGATATCGGGGGCTCTTTGTCGATCCTAGACCCTGCAGGGTTGGTCTGGGGATGCCCACGCCTACTATTGAGCACATTTTTCTTCCGAGGAAGCTTTGTAAATCATTGATACAGAAGCATGCCAATGCTTACACATTACGGGAATTTGGTTCAGGGTGTTTACAGATACACTCTAATACTAAATACTAACCTGCGGCTACAGATATATACAACCCTGAATAATATTGGTTTTGTCTCCCGCACAAATGAATATCTAAGGGATACTCACTGCTCTTGAAGCTTTGTTCGATGTTTACTTTGGTTGTTGGTTGTCTTCTTTCTGCTGTTGTTATGTTTCTGTTTTCTTTCCCTCTTATCTCATGCAGGTGTGGCAGCAGACTTCTAGGTCTGACAACAGTCGTGATGGTCTGCTTGTGAAAACAAAGCTGTTATGGCTATCATCTAGCTCTGGGTCATCCATTTCCACATAAGAATAACTTTATACAAGTTTTTAAACCATTCTTGAACTGAAGTTTTTCAAAGCTTCATAAACAACACTCACAACAAGTTAGCACCTGGTTAGCTAGCATGCAGTCAGCATGTGGTGTCTAATAAATTATGAAAAACCTTATTTTTTTAGCTGTAGACTCTCTCCTTGTCACTGCCAGAGATGGTATCTCTGCCAATCTACAATTTTGAGAAAGATGATGTGCATCCTGTGATTAGGGAGAAGCTTAGCATGTCGAAGGTGGATATTCCTTCTGTTCTCTGTAAAGCTCTAATATGTTAATTTTGTTCTGATCTATCTGTGATCGTTAGAAACCAGAATGTTTTTAACTTTTGATCAGATAAAAAAGGATGTTGACCCTTGCCAAAAAGGACAGACATTCCTGTTGTTTGTTTTAAAATGACAAGAGAAAAAGCAGTCAATGTAGAACCTAAACTATAGCTCTGACAGCAGGTTGTAAAGTTGGTCAACAAACTTTGATAAAAGGTTAAAGGAGGGCAAAAGAAGGTCTTCTCATAAGTAAACGGTTTGCAGTTTGAGGCATCCCTTTGGTCCTCCACTGAAGCATAAAAATACACAGCAAGTATTATGAGGTCTGAGTATTTCACATGACAGCAACAAAACAACGAGGGAGCGACAACATGGGATGAGCAAAAAGGACCAGTGACCTGTAAGATGATGCTGAGCTTGGCTTGGTGATCTGTAGGGTTATTGAATGGAACAAGGGGGGACAAGATAGGGCGGGTACAAAGCTTCCTCCATTGTCTCCCTGAGGACACATCCACTCAAAAAAAAAAAACAGCATACCTGCTACTGTAGAACAGCAAACACAAAACATGCCCAGATATACCCAAAGAGAGGGAATTTGGTGTGAAATCTGGTGTGTAAACACCCTAATGAGCGGTGGATCCTTTCAGGTAGGAAACCAAACACTATGAGTGGTTATATTTTAGAGAGTATCTTTCTTCTGCTTAATGAGCATTCCTGTTAATATTCGTTTTTCACTCCTGTTTAGTCACATCTCAAAAACTAGAATATTGTAAAAAGCTTAGTATTTTTTGTCACATTTTACAGAAACTCAAACTAAAACTCATTATAAAGACTCATTAAACAAAGTCATCTATATCAACCATGTATTTCTTGTAAATTG
The DNA here is from genome assembly GCA_034780135.1 of Jordanella pulchra. Lineage (NCBI taxonomy): Eukaryota > Metazoa > Chordata > Actinopteri > Cyprinodontiformes > Cyprinodontidae > Jordanella > Jordanella pulchra. The sequence continues at coordinate 2,564 of JAUZNJ010035667.1, forward strand.
GAGCTTTATGGCTACAGATGATGGAAATAAAAAATTCAGTGACTCAGAAAATTTGAATATGTGAAACAAAATCATTCTTAATGTCTAGATGTTTTATAATGAGTATATTAAGACAGACTGCTGACCTAACAAATGTTAAAAAGACAGTTTCTGTCAGTGTCCACAAGGAGGGGAAAACACACAAGGTCATTACCAGAGAAGCTGGTTGTTTAACAAGTTGTTGGATTTAAGCATATTAACAGAAAGTTGAGTGGAAGGAAAACAATGGTAGGAAAAGGCACATTAACAAAAATGTTTCCTGGAGTGAAACCATCAAGAACCGCTCTGCTCATACGAACCCCATACATTGGCTGGATTATGGAGAACAATAACTGGACTCGAACTCTAAGGTCCAAAGTCATTTTTATAGGTTCAAAGTAGAGCTGGGCAATATTTTCATATCAATATATTTCGCAATATGGTTTAATTCAATATTGGTGATACGACTTTTACACACATTTTCAATATTTCAACATACATCACAGTCTATAAACAGCATTGGTCACTGACTGATGTTTCAGGTTTTCATTTAGTTTTATGTGTTTTTGTTTTTCAAAGCTAATATTCATTAAAATGTTATGTTGGAGGATTTTTATAAACATTGCAAAATATTCGCCATAAGTGTGTATGGTTATCTGTTGTGGGCATTCTTGATTCTTTCTAAGGCTTTTATTTTTTTCTACATCGATATCGAAATTATATCGTATCGACTGAAATTAAGAAATGTATCGTGATATAAATTTGGACATATCATCCAGCCGTAGTTCAAAGCATAAACTGCATTTAATTTAGATTGTAATGCCAACTGCTGGCTCAGAACCAGTGAAGTCAAAATCAAGTTAACTGTCTAGCAGGAGCTTATACTTCATCCTTCGCTCTGCTGGTTTAAAGAGGTCTATTTTTAGGGAGGAACTGGGACCAAAAGTACCAAATGTTTGATCAGTGGACTGCTGACTAATTATTACAACTTAACAGAACCACAGGGTGATGGTTGCCACGCCACACCAATGCTGTAATGTTTTCCACCAAGTGCAGAATGCAGAAACCTTGATATTTCTTTTATTTATAATTTATTTTTTTAGATGTAATTGTTTTTGGATTGGGGGAGTTTTGGAGTCCCCAATTATTTATGTTTTCATTTTCAAGACATACAGGGTTTGAATGACAATCTGTTGAAGGAATCTTTATGAGTTTTGCTCCCTAAAGTATTTGGCAAAAGATAAGAAAACTTTTAACAATATTTTTCACATACCTGTACAACAACCTTGTTTATTTTCAAGATAAAGAGGATTTTTTGCACTTTACTGAAACTTTTTTATAAGGCTTTTCATCGAAAAGTAGAAAAAAATATTTCTACACTTTATTATATCTAAAGTTTCTATTCATTACAACCTAACGAGACATCTCCTTTAACCTGATTCTATTCAAATAAACCAAAATAATTTGAAATTATATTCCAGAAAAAAAACAATCTGGGTTTTTCAAGGTGGAAAGAAGTGTAGATTTCTTTACAAAATCTTTAGACTTGACTATTTTTCAGTCTATACTTCCATATTTGAATCCTGTAATTGTAACTCTACAACTGATTTTTTCAATCTATTTTTTTAAATCACAAATAATAATAATAATCAGTTGATGCAAGGTCAGCTGCAGTGCAGTCAGCCTCACCTACCTGTGCCCTTTTCAGCTCTGACAGGGGAGGAGGTAACTTTTTAGCCAAGAGTGCCCCATGGGAGAAGAGAGATCTGGTCGGCTCCAGTCAGGTCGTCTCCTTCCAGGCACACATCCAGCACCAGCAGCTCTTCTCCTGAGTTCATGACAGGTGTCTCTATGGCAACTGAACTCTAGGAAGAAAACATTTCCAAGAACAGGCCTGTTATTTCTCCCTCTTGGGATGATATCAACATCTTTTGATCAAAGAGTGGAAGGATGGATACATTCTCCCATATTAGATGCCGGCGTCAGAATTATAAACCTGAACCAAACATAACCTTTTCACAACCTTCCAGTACAGATTTGTCTCCTGCAGAATAAAACTATCGGTGTGAGCGATAGACAGCTGTTAGCCATAAAAATGGCTTTTGTTGAGTGGCGACAATACTCCAGCGATCAGGAACCTAATATCTCAACCGACATTTAACATTCATGGATTGTTGGGGCCTTATCGTGAAAATAAGGGATGAAGTCCTGCTTGCTCCTGTTGAACGTTTCCTCTGTCAAACACCACATTCGGCGTAGCAGATTGGTCTGGAACCTGAAGGTTTCTGCCTTGAACCGGTCAATGGAGACAAATCAACGTTTGACTGATCAGAGAGGGATTCCTGCTCCCCAGTACTCACCTGGACAAAAGGCTTGGCTATAAACTCATGACAATGACAAGGCTTCGAATCGCAGAGATTGGCAGATACCTGGCCTTCACTTTGCGGAAGCTTTTGGATGCTTGTCACCAAAGAAGGGGTTTTGAGTACCTAGTCGATTGGGAGGGCTACAAACCTGGGGAATGGTCTTGGACTCCTCCTTCTTTTATTTTAGACTCTTACCTTGTTCAGGACTTTTGGGCTTCTGGGGTTTTGCTGTTTTTCTGGCGTGAGCTCGGTGAGATTCTACATGTGGGTCAAAAAAACTACAAACCAACATGACAGGTCTTGTTTGGTGTTGTCACTATATGCTGCTGGTCCGTAGCGGCCCATCGCTCAAGCTCTGGCCTTCATCTTATGTATTTTTTTGTGCTCCTAGCCGCTGTTTTTACGACCTTTGAGTGGTTGCCATTTGTGGGTTGTGCCTTCAGTGGCATGAAAAGCCAAAACAGCTTGAGCTTTTTAAAACTCTTATCCACTTCGACAAAAAAGCAAAGTCCCACTGAAGAAAAGTAATTTCACAACAGTGTGCTGGATGTAAGCATGGTATTGTTTTATTGATTTAAAGAGTACTTTCTGTAATTCAACCAAACAAAATATTGAAAGGACAATACATTCCTGAATCAGTATTTACTTTATAATTTGCTCCAAATTCTTTTTTTAGTATCTGATTAGTTCTATCATAAATATAAAACATCTGAATATCTGTATTTAGTGCCAGACTAGATGAGAAGCCTGTGTTTACTTAACACAGCTAGAGTGTATGGAGAGTTTTGTTCCAGATCAAGCTCTAGGGATGCATTATTGGTTGCTCTGTCACTGCCAAAGCATCAGCGGAAAAAACAAAGACCTTTTTTCTAATGATTAAATTTATCTAATCATTAGATAAAAGGCACCACTGTGCTTTGGTCTATTGGATAAGAACCTTATAAAATGTACTGCAGTTTGGGGATAAAACTTGATAAGGAGTCAACAAATTGCATGGGGCATTAAAAATATTACCTGTTACTATAAGCAATAGCAATATGTGCACTGTAGCATTAATTTGGGAGTGAGTTTTAGTTGGTTGTCATTAGGAACAAGCAGCTGAGCGTATGTGGTCCTCCCTACCAGGAAGGATAATACAATACGATCCACTGGCAGAGGGGCCTGTCTCACTCCTCTGACTGTTAACACATGCTTTCTACCACTACGGTCATTGTGAAGCACAGCTTGTAACGTGGGGGAAGGGAGGAAATAGTATGAGCAGCAGGAAGCAGACTCATTTTCATTCATCATCACATGAGAAAAAAACATGCAGAATATAAACAAACATTATACTTATGCATTTGTATGAAAACAAGGAGACTCTCCAAGGTACATAGCTATGCAGTTGGAAGTGATAATCTTCACGTACTTAATCTCTACTCCAGAAATCACCACACACAAGCATTGGTTGTTCATTGGTAGATTCTCGCCTGCCACGCGATAGGCCCGGGATTGATTCCCAGCCAATTCAACTTTTCAAGTTTTTGTTAATCCCCAATCAAGTTAAAGTAGCAAACTAAGGCATAAAAACACAGATAAATAAATACATTTAAAAAGTTACTTTGACTATCCATATTAGTAGTACACAATAGCGGGAGTTGGAATGGAAAACAAGGCAATTAGACTCTTTCCAATCCAGTAAAATGTGCACCTTCCACTTCTGATGGATTTCATTGGGCTTTCAACAACCACGTGAACTTGGTTTGTTGTTTGTTACTTAGTGACCAATACTGTTGGTTGGTTTTCTCAACAAAGGAATTTTTCAATTTTTATAGATGAATATGCTAAATTACCAGATATGCAGTTTTAATGCGTTTGTCAGCTCAACATGGTAGACTATGGTATTATAACTATTAGCATCACTCTGTAGGTAAACCAACCTACTGAGTGGGCCTAGAAGCACAATGAGACGTACACAGTCCACAGTCTACCAACAACTCAGAGGGGTTATTATTATGCTCAAATAATTAGTACATGAAAATACCCAAAATTTCATATCAATCTGATCATCTTAATGAAGCCGAAGAAGTAAAAAAGGTCTAATTATTTTCTCACAATTTGTACTTTCCTTTAGATTGAAAGTATAGGAACTACCAGGACCGCAAACAACCTCCTTCAGGTTAAACTAATCAGAAAATGTTAGTATCGCCCTAAAGCAAATCAACCAGTAGACAGGAAAGCAGAAACTTGAGGGAATCTACCAAAATCTCTGTGTATTTATTTTTTGCAACTGTCAAAGAAACAATCTCAATTTGGCAACAACTTAAAAGGCAAAGAAAACATTTATCTCATTAACCTGGATATAAATTTAGGCTTCAAGGAGTTAGAAGGATATGAATAATAGCTTTTATAAAGGCATATATATCCTGGCAGCTCCGTAACAGAGCTGAAAAATAGTTTCTTCTCTGTATCACATTTCTTAGATATAAGCCATAGCAAAGAGAGGCTGAACCTTGATCAAGCTTTTAAGTGTTGGCACCGACTTAAAGAGTCTGCTTTCCTTTCAAACAGATAAGTTAAATGTTTGCTAATGCCAAGCAAAGGTTAGAAGGGACAAACCAAAGATTAGCTTTAGTATTAGTATTTGCGGACCTAGCAAAAAGCTGAAAAACAAGTACAGGAATGATCAAGCAAGTGTGAGTGTGCCACTTCCTGACCAGGAGGAGTTGAAGTTGTATCTATCACCTTTACATGTGTTGGTTATTGACACCTTTGAGTTGGCATCATTGGGAACTCCTTGCTGGAAAGTAGATAGTCAGACAGAAAGGAAACTCCAATGCTAAGCAGGTATCGATGCAGTATAAAAGTCAGTTGCTGTTGCCTTGATTTAACTGAAACGTGACTTCAAACGGGAAGCAAGAGTGGAGAAGTTAAAAGTAGAGGGCGACCAGAAGAACTACCTGCATGGGCCCAGGAAGTAGCAAATGAACTGCAAAAAAGCAGCAGCAACATCTAGCAGTTTATTTGCCGAGTTAAAAGGAAGACTAAATACTCTTCACCTCATTAATTTTACTATTCAAGGCCCAGTTTTTAAGTTGCTACTATGATGAGTCAGCGGAAACTTTGTATCCTGATTCTGCAGAGTTGCTTTGTTCTCCAACACTGTTTTGGTCAGAAACGTTTGGGCTTTAAAAATTGGGACAGGGGCTAATTTTATTGCAAGCTCTCAAGAGTAAAAAAAACTGGTGGAATTTAATGAACTCAATTAGAGTTGGAAGCAAAACTTTATTTCCTGGACGCTGCACTCAGAAAGTGGAGAGAAATTTAGCATGATTCAGGGGGGGTCAAAACAAGTTCTCTGTTGTTTTTGGAAGCAAAAATTAAACCACGTTTAATGTAATATACATATTTGTACCTATTACCCATGAATCAATTAAAGTTGTAAAACTCTGGAATATATGTGGGGTGAGTGACAGGAAATTGCCACACTTTTAAGATTTATATTTGCAAAAATAAACACTTTTTATATATACTTATATACTTTTTTTATGCACGCCTGCAGTTTACAGAAAGCAATTTAGACAAATTAGCTTCCTGGCTGAGAAAAAAAAAAAAAACAACCAAACTGCACAGAGAAATGCTGCTGTCAGACAACAACACTGCAATCGGTCTGTTTAGGCACACAGACATCTATATCCATTCATCTTGAGCTTCTAAACAGGCTTAAAGGGATAATGTATATGATTACTCAAATCCATATTCGTCTGTTTGTGATCACGTTGCTGCATGTGCGGCTTTCTTTATAATCCAATCATAATGCATAAAATGTTTGTCAGCATTTGTCACAGCATCTATCAAGGTTATTAACTAAGTCATTTGCTGTATCCTCAACTTAATTCCTCTTACAAGGATGTTTCTTTTTTTCTTTTCTCATGAGCGTTTAAGTTTGTGTGCACCTGTCTTGGCATCAAAGTGAGGACCTTTTTTTCAGTTTTACCTTCAGATATAGAGTTATTGTCAAAGTTATAGCTTAGAAAGGGTTGATAATGAGATGCAAGATTCCTGTGCTAAATATCGCACTTTATAACTCAGTATTACTCAAAATGCGAGGGGTGTTGGTCGAGTTACCGCCCCAAAGTGAACATATCTCATACTACAAGCTTGTTTCTGTTTAAAAGTAATCGTTTACTGATTAGTTTTTAGTTACTTTGGGTAAAGTTAACATCTAGGAAAGGACTCTCCTGATATAAAACAAGTCTTCTTATAGAAAAAATAAACAGTCAGATTGTCTTACTTTAAGCTCTTGACCGTAGATTGTTGTTTTGAAACCAACACTTTAGATCGTAACACTTTAACCACCCCAGGAACTGGAATTATACGGTAATATCACCAAATTGTAGCTTGTAACACACTATATTACTGCGATACTGCTTGAACATAGTATATTATAGTAATGTGTAACTTTACCCTCAGGAACTGCGTCTAAAATGGGTTTTCTGGGTTATTTTCGACCTATTTTATAGCACTGTTTCAAACGCTGAATGACAAACTTGATTTATCTTTTTCCAGTAGATTACAATTCGACTTATTTACAATCCTCTAAGAGCAGTGGCTGTACTGACTCAATTGTTCTTTACCTGTATGTTAATGCTGGGGCTAAGTGTGGTTAAAGGTTTAACCACAAGAGTATTGCTGTGCAGGTCCTTTTGCAGGCTGTCAGATGTGCTGTATATCCTCTGGAAGAGGCTGAATTAGACACAATTCAGTCTCATTTCTGCAACCTGTGGCTCCGGAGTCGCAAGCAGCTCTTTAGAAACTCGCCAATGGCTCATCAACACTTTGGGCAACAATAAATAGCAAGCTATTTCTTCAGAAGAATAGATTCACCAACAAATACATGTTTTAGCATTATCTCCGCTGATTGAATGCACTGAATTTCCCCTAAAATTAACCCTTAATTATAATCGAAATATAGTTTTTGATCTTTTTTTGAGTGGATTTTTTAATCAAATCTTTCTTAAAATATTAGTACATTTGTTACACATGTTTTTTTTTTTTAAAAATGTCATGTGGTTTTCATGTCTCTAAACAAGTTTTAAAAGCAGGACTGAAGTCATTTTTCATTTTTGATTCACAAAAGAAATTGATTCTTATTACGGCAAAAATATATATTTTTTATCTTTTTTAAATAGCTGTAAAAATATTACTAACCTGTTGTAGATATTTGTCAAATAAAATATTTATTTTTACTTTATTTATTTAAATTATATTATTAATATTAATATTATTAGAAGATGCCATTTGATATTTGTGGCTTAAATGTGTCGCAGGACTAAGGTAACTTTTTAAAATATATTACTGGAAAAAAAAACATGGTTTTTAATAAACATATTTTTTACAAAAACATCAGTAACCCATTGAAAAAAAATCTTCCTTTTGTTCAAATTTTGCCCTTAATTTTAAAGTTTGAAATGTGTATTTTGTAGTTATTCAAAAAGAAAAAAAACTCCAGTAAATATTCCTTAAATGTATGATATTTGTGTGACTCTAAACAAGTTTTATTAGCTGTAACAGAAGACAAAAATAGCTCTTTAGATTGTAAGGGCTGCAGACCCCTGGTATGATCAGTATAAAATGGGCTTAGGACAATTTCATTATCAGGAGACTTCTGTAAAAAAAAATGTGATTGCTGCACATCTGGGAGGCTACAAACTTTAAAATCTACATATTATTTCTTTCAATTCCACAATTATGTACCATTCTGAGTTAGTCTAGTTCAAAGCGATCCTGTTTAAGATAGATTAATCCCCTTCAGGGTGTTTTTTTCCAGAGTTGATTGATACAGATTGAAAGAATTTCCTTTAATGGAAAGATTTCAGAGTTTTCCCCCAAAAAACTCTTTCAACACTTGGAATGAATTTTTTTTTTTTTTTAGGAAATCATAACCAAGTTATTTATAGTTCTCTACTGTAAAATATCTACCTCTTTATGTATTTTATTGATAATAAATAAGATGTAAAAGTAGTCTGCAGACATGTAGATTAGATTGCTGGTTTTAAATGACAGCAGATTAAACTAAATACTCTAAGATAAATAAGTGTCCATTTATATCTATGGATTTGTTTCCTCTGTGAAACTTTAGCCCAGAAGGCTTAAAACAGATGGTTTATTACCACAAATTAGAAAAGAAATGGAACCTCAATAAAAATCCATCATTGTTATTGCTCCGCTTACAAACAATGACAGCTTTAAGCATGTATTTATGAAGCAGCCACGGATAGCCAGCCTGCAAGGGGAGGAAGGTTTCTATTCCTTTTTTTAGGGATGAAGAGGAGGAGGATCCCAGAAAAAATGAAAATTGACATTTTACTCTCCTTCTTTCTGGGAGGGCAATAAAAACCCTTTGAGAAACCAATCATCAAGCTACATAAACGTTGCCTTCATTTGGTAATCATGCAGCTCAGCTGTTTTCTTTTAACCTAAGCATTTATTCAACGCCAGCTTCGTTAAAACAAATATTAGTCACTTAACTGGAAAAGTCGACACATTTGAATGTCATTTAATCATTCAATGGGACCAAGGATTAGGACTACAATGGGGTTAGATTATACAAAAAAAAAAAACAAGTTGAGTGAATTATCTAAATAATTATCTCGGTCCACCACCTGCGTCAACGTAAAGTCCTACAAATGGCAACCTGGGAGAGCTCAGAGGAAGTTTGTTTCCTACTCGAGTCTGCCACCTGCTGACTGAAAGGAGGGATTGTTTTTACTGCATCTGAAATTTGTAAAGATGAACATTTTTCTGTACATTTCCTAGAGTCTTTTTTGATGTAACCTGATCAATGCTGCTTAAATCTTGGCTTAAAGTTTAAATCAATGCATGAAAATAGATTAAACCGTGTGGTTTAAAAGAGTAAATTGAGAAAAATACGATACGATCTTTATTGTGAAACAAAGCGGGGAAAAAAATATGTCTACCCTCCCGCCTGTCAGCCGAATATAGGTGTAGTTCACTGAAAGCCTAAAAATCTGAGGTTTCTGGTTCGATTCCCGGTTGTGGCAAACTTTTGTTGTCCCTTTAAGAAGAAATTATTCCTTGATTATGTTTTATATTTCAGGTACTATGTTTTACTACATGGAAAGCAAGTCAATAACAATGTTTTTACCGTTCTTTAACTATCCTTTGCATTTGCATGCCTATCTGAATATATCAATGTCCTATACAGTTTTT
>JAUZNJ010035668.1:0-12159 GCA_034780135.1 Jordanella pulchra
ATCTTCTTGTTTAATGCTGGTTTTCAAACAACTTTTAGAAACAATACCGCCACCAACTGGTAAGGAGTGCAACAGCTTCAGGGGTTGGAATGAGAATTGGCTTGTTTGAGGGCATGGTCCTGGTTTTCAAGTGAAAAAAGGTGGCTTGTCCTTCGGGTTGAAGGAGAGTTCCTGCCTCAAGTTCACGAGTGAGAGAAGAATGGAGGTGGAGATCGATAGTTGGATCGGTGGGGCTGCTGCTATAATGCAGACAATGCACCAGTCTGTAGTGGTGAAGAGACAGCTGAGCGAAAGGGCAAGGTTCTTGATTTACTGGTCAGATTAAATTCCCTCACCCATGGTCGTCAAATCTGGATCGTGACCGAAAGATACTGAATTAGCTTTCTCCACAGGGTGGCCGGGCTCTTCCTTAAATAAAGGGCGAGGAGCTCGATCATTCAGGAGAGGCTTAGAGTAGAGCCGCTGCTCCTCCACATAGAGAGGATTTAGCTGAGGTGACTCAGACATCTTAAAGGATGCCTCCCTTTTAGGCGTTCCAGGCATGTCCGACCAGGCATGTGGAGCTGGAGGATCTGTCTGTGGAGAAGGAAATCTGGGAGACTGCTGCCAAAGTCACCTGGTCCAAGATGAAGCGAAGACGACAACAAGGTTGAAGCTTCTTCTGAGATTAAAGCCCCCCAAAAAATGATCAAAGCAAGGCTTAAATATTTGAGCAAAGCTGTGGGTCAGAGGCTAGAGTTAGAGCGCCACCTACTGGCTCTGAGGAGTTAAACTTGTAGCTTTTACATTCAAGGAAAAATTAACCTAAAATTTGATATTATGAAATGTAAATATTGCATCATCCAAATACTAAAACATTCATTTGGATAAACAGAGTTCGGCTAAATTCTAAAATTGATACTATTTTTTAAAAGTATTTACTTTAATTATTTTATTCCTGTTTGACATTTTGTTGTGTATAAGATGACTGCCATCCTGCTCTCAGCTGCTTTACAGCTGCACTGCTGGCAGCTTCCTGTTTGTGGTTTAGAATAGCGCCACCTTGGAGCAGTTGGTGGTGGTGCTCTAGTTTCCACAAGACTGTTAGAAAATGAATTAAAAAAGTCAAATTTCCTTTTAGTGCAAACCCCATTAACAAATCTTTAAACACAACTGCTATTCAAAAATAATCAACATTTTCAAAACCACAACCACATTTTCGAATACACTGTGTTTTGTTTTTCCCGTACACTGGTACGTTTTTTTAATTTCTAGTTGTCCTTAAAGATTTATTTGCACTTCAGGGCCTCCGTAGAAGCCACTAAACGACATTTAAACATCAGAAACAGTAATGAAACAAAACAATACTATTGTATCTTGTTATTGATTAATGAGGTCAAGATGGTGTGTAAACCATTTAAATATGACAACACTTTATTGTTTATCTTACAATTTAAGCCAAATATTTGCTATTTACAATCAAACAACATGGTGTCAATTGCCAGTTGCCTTCTTAAGGAACAATAACAGATTGTTTTTCTCAAGTTTTTCACAAATATTTCGTAGTTCTATTTCATTTTTTTATTTTGTGAACAGATTATGGACACAACTGGAAAAACCAAAATGAGAAGAACTTTTGTCTGCGTCATAAGGCAATTCATTATATTAGCAAGATAAAACTTTTCTTAGCATAGATAGGTGCTCATTGAGTGCTGAATATTAACTTAAAATCATTTTATGTATTTCAAATTCAGCTAAAACTCACATTACAAATGTGCTCAGTACAGAACCTATGCAGCAGTTGATGGGTTGATTATTAGTCTCTGCTCCTTTGGTTCCTGTTTCTCTGTTTGAAACTATAACTAACACTGCTTGCCCGCTTGATCCTTTTCCCTGGCCTCGTGTTGCCCGTAGATTTGGCAGGAAGACCCTCTCCACCAGGACATGCTTTAAACATGTGGACATCTTTGACCTTTCGACCCTTCACCTCAGGAGGATTAGCACAGGTGGCTCTCACCTTGAGGTTGATCTTCTCAATCCACCTGGATGAAAGAGGTGGACAAAACATGTTCAAGTACTTCGTTAGAAATGACAAAGTAGTGTCTGCTTAGGGAAGGTGTTCTAAGTCCAGTTTGGTCCTTACAAGCGTAGTGGCAGTAGAGGGCAGTCGCACATCAGAGGATTGTCAGCCAGGTTGATGACTTCCAGGGAGGTGAGTTGGTGGAAGTCTGGTACCTCCTCTAACTTATTGCCCTCCAGGAACAGACTTCTTAAACTCGGACCCACACCAGCCAGGGAGTTCTCTGACATCTGAGGTGTGACAAAGATGCTCAGAAAGCACTTCTTACACTCCATTAAGCTCTTAAGGTGTGAAACTCACCTTCTCCAGCCCCATATTATCCAGATACAATTCCTTCAGAGATCCCTCCAGAGGTTTAAAAGCATTTGGACCCACCCAGCGGATCAGATTACCAGACAGCCTCAGGTCCCTGATGTTTCTTGTATTGGTTAAAGCCTCCGTGGGGACCTTTCTCAGCTTGTTTCCACCCAGATGGAGGGTGTCTAGAACGCTGGCCTGATCCAGAGCACGTGGTGAAATGCTCCCAATGGCGTTCCCGCTGACGTAGAGAGCTCTGAGGTTGTTGGCTCCACTCAGGGATCCAGGCTCCAGCTTGGTGATGGCATTGTTCTCCAAGTGAAGCGCTAGCAGACTTGGCACCAATTTAAAGGCTCCTTTGGGGAAATCAGCAAAGCGGTTCTTCTCCAGGTGAAGATATGTCAGCTGTGGTAAACCTGTGGATTTGAGGGATAGCTGGTTGTAATTCTTTTAGGAAGAAATGTTTCCATGATCATAACTTAACTTTCCTTTATCATAGATTAAAAAAAACACCTTTGAATGCATCAGGGCTCAGGGAGGTGAGTTTGTTCTCGGATAGGTAGAGGTATATCAGTCCTTTCATGCCGCTGAAAGCCCCACCTTCCACGTCCACAATCCCGCAGCGTTGCAAGTGCAAGGACACCACCTTGGCCACACCGGGAAAACTGTTGCTGGGGATGTAGTGGAAGTTATTTCCTCGCAGATCAAGAAGACGTGTCTCTGGAGAGAAACCCCGAGGCACTTTGGTGTGGCCACGGTTCTCACATGAAGAGTGGTGAGTCACTGCCTGTTGATGAATAATCAACCCACACAAAAGCACAACTAATATTTTCATCTTTTTTGTGTCAGATCTCCTGTTTCTCTGCTGTTGCCTACCGATCAAGAACCTTGACCACTAGAAGAACATTGCCTATTGGGAAAGGTTTTCCTTTCCAACCCTAAAAGAGATACAATGGTAGTTTGCCATTGTGCAAGGCACCACGTTTGGGAGAAACTAATCCTAAACACATCCTAAGCATTTTGGGCATGAAGTTGGACATGAACTCCTAAACTCTTGTATAGTCACTTACGTAGCTGTATGTGATACTTAATCATGTGGCACATTGATCCAAAAGATCTCATGAAACTCAAGTGACACAAGCAGAAACAGCTGAATGAGTTCCTTTGTAGAAACAAAAGCCTTATAACTGAACAAACCCCATTTAACGAAACCACTATACCTTGACAGCCTAATGAGACCTTCCTGTCGGAGGTTTTTCTACAGAGTCGTCATACAGTTTTCTTAACTGGCTTAAAAACCATGACTTATAACTTTCTCCTCACTGTGATGGAATCCAGAAGAGAGTTAGAACATTTTGCACAATCCACAAACGAAGCAAATGGGAAACAATCATAAACCCTTTATTGTCAATCCACACAGTCCTCTGAAATGTCTCTCTCACCTCACAAACACAGTTTGCAGGACATTTTATCTTGTTTTCTGGCTCTTGGGTGGGTGGTGGAATTATCCTGGTTGCTTCATCAAACTCTGCCTTCAGCATAGCTTCCTGGCTCTGGCAGCGTAGCTCCTTAGGGTAGACAGCCTCCAGACTCTCTCCAGAGAGATGGGCTGGTCCTCCACATGTCCCCAACAGCTTCACCTTGCGACGGATCGCCCACTCTCTGTTGGATGGTAAAAGTGTTTAAAATCTCACCAATGTGGTGGTAAAATCTCACCAATGAATGTTTCACAACGATTTGTTTAACCTGAGTGGACGCAGGTAGCAGTTACAGTTGATGGGGTTCCCAGCCAAGTTTAGACGTGCCAGCTTGGGTGAGCCATCAGACAATGGCTGAAGGACACGCAACTGATTATGGCTGATGTCCAGGTGTACAAGGTTGGGGGACTTTGATACAGCTGTGTTGACCAGATCCTGTAGGGACATGTGGTCTAGGAAGAGGTGGGTCAACTTTGCCATCACCACCGCATCCTCTCCCAGATAGGTCATAGGGTTATGGCTAAGGTCCAGACGAGTCACCTCTGGCAGTCTCAACACAGAACAAAGGGAGTACGTTAGTGATGAAGACCTTATTGCCCTCCAGAGATCTCCCCACACATCCTTACCTTGTCATTGTTTCCGTAGGGAAAAACTGCAGCTCGTTGTGATCCAAGCTTAGCCTGTTAAGTGTGAACAACCCAGCGAAAGCCTCTGTGTCCAGGTAGTTGAGAGAATTGTGACCGAGACGAAGAATCTTGATGTTCTGCAAGCCCTAAGATGAAAGACTGCTTGTATCAGGAGCTTTGACAATAAGAGGCACTCGTGCAAATTCTCTGATTGGCGGGTTCCAGCAGTTTGTGTACCTGGAAGACCAGGTTGGGCATGTAGACCAGCTGGTTGTGTGTGATGGACAGAAGGTTAAGAAAGCCTAGCTGAGAGAAAGCGCCAGGCTTGATCTCTTCCACGCGGTTACGGTCAATAAAAAGCTGCTTCAACGAGGAAAGGCCATCAAAAGACTCCTGGACTCAAGAAACACAAATCAGTTTTTCTTTGCAACTGAAAGTACTAGATGCATCTTTTTTTGCTGGATAGAACTATGGTTGCAGCTATTCCTACCATTACCTTTGTACTTCCTTTGGCTTTCTTCAATATGAAAAGTCCTCCTGGCAGAGTTCTTATAGTGCCTATGGAGCCTTTCCTAAGTTTTTACTCTATTATCTCTTTAAATTCCTGGTCAAGAAGGTGTGTATCAAGCTAAAGTTATACATAAAAAATGAGAGAATTTTATTGGTTGAGAAAACTAGATCTGTGACTTTCTGATTACCTGGTAGAGAATATCGATGTTGTTGTTGGCAAGGTTAAGGAAGACCAGTCGACCGAGGCCACGGAAAGCCCCCTCCTTAACTCTGTGGATGTTAGAGCCCTGCAGAGACAGGTGAGTCAGGTAGGGAGTGTGTTTAAAAGCCCCCGAGGGAAGTTCTTGGATGTTGTTGCCTCGTAGATCCAGTTTCACCGTTATCTAGAACCAAACACATCGCAGCTATAGTGCCAATTAAACAGCAGTCTAGAAATCTTGATTAATGTGTAAACCTATGTGTGTGAGGAAGTAACCTCGTCAACAGTGGGAGGGACTTGGGTCAGGTTTTTGTTCACACAGGCCACTCTAAGCTGGAGCTGGTCACAAATGCACAGCTGTGGACATTTTGCTGTATGACTTGCAGGGATGCAAATGAGCATCAAGCAGAACAATGGAACCCAGAGGGAGTTAGCAAAATCCAGGTGGGGCATCTGAAATTGAACAGCATTTATATAGCAGTGACTTCAGTATGGATTAATACCTCACCCTGAAGCATTTGATGCTTTAAAATGGCAAAGGAAGAACGAGACAAATGAAAGACGAGGAACAAGAGTCTAAAGCAGGATTAATGTTATGAAACAATAAATAAACCTCACTCAATATTAGGTGACATTGAAAACCACAGGGGACTGTATTCTCACCACTCATTTTTACTGTGCAGAGCAGGACAGAGGTCTGCCATCTGAAAACATGCTGAGATAACTAATTATCTTGGTGGATGGGATAATGAAATGGCACCAACATCTTATCTAGAGCATAAACAAAACAGAGATGATTGTAGATCTCAAAAGAAACAGGAACACCTAAAGTACAATAAAAATGGAGGTGGTGGAGGAGTAAAATAAAAATAAATATCTCCATGTTGACTTGGATAACAAACTGGAATGAAGACGCAATTGTAGAGCCGTCTACAAGAGCAGACAGAGCAGACTGAACTTCTTAAAGAAGCTTAGGTCCTTCACTACAACAGACTATCAAGGTCATACTATTGTAATTTTTTCATTATAAGAATAAAGCTGTAACAATATGAGAAAAAGAAGTTGTTTTTATATGTTACAACTTTATTCTGATAATATTTTGACTTCTGACAATACAACTCATACATTACTGTTTGCAGCAAGATGCTTCATATCTTCTACAAGCTTGTTGTGCAGAGCGGGATCTCTTCTGCCATCATCTGCTGGAGTAACTGCATTAGAGCTGTTCTGAGATCGGAAGAGGACTCTGCTGGAACCCTGAGCATGCTCTTCATCAGACTGTTAAACAACATGAGAGCATCTTCATGCTCTTCGGATCTGCAGTGAGACAGACCACTACAGGAGATCCTTAAGCATACTTCGGAGTTAAAGTGGGCCAAATGTTTAGAGACACATGGATCCAGTCGGGCTCAGCTGGAGCCACGGTGCTATAGGGTGTTTTGGTTAGTCCTGTGTGTGCAAAGCTTGATTAATTTGATGAGACATTTCTGTCATTTGTACCTTTAAATGATCTGTGCCATTTGGTCTGCCCTAGTCTCCTTTGGAATGCCCTGAAACCACATTCCCACGCTGGATCAAAAGCCTTGATCCACAGGAACCGACAGAAACAGCTTAACAGTTTCATATTTAGAAGCTTGGAGGTCCGTAAATGTCGGCGGCTACAATCTCACACCAGCAGGAACACAGAAAAACTAATACATAAGTGTAACGTCTTTTTGAAATTTAAAAGGGCGTCAGGAAAAAACTATTGAAAGTGGGTATTTCTGTTTAAATGAAAATGTTAGAGAAAATAAGGTTATGATTTTGTCACTTGATTAAAAACTATGGAAATAAATTGTGAGGGGCACAGAAACTTGAGACGGTGGAATTTTCTGCTCCTGTTTATCTGGACCCTCATGGGGCTTCATAGTCCAAGTTCCTGAGGAAAGACTGAATACAAAGACGCAGTGTCTCTACCAGCCGATGGGCCAAAATATGTTTCCTCTGGATCCTCACTGTAGGCACTGTGTGAGAACCCATCAGATTTCAACCACACTTTCTGAATCTTAGAAAGTGGTGAATTCAAAACTACGAGTTAATAAAACATTAATTGTTTTTTGTATTGCTAAAAACGGTTATGAAAGTTTAACAAATCCA
The DNA here is from genome assembly GCA_034780135.1 of Jordanella pulchra. NCBI lineage: Eukaryota > Metazoa > Chordata > Actinopteri > Cyprinodontiformes > Cyprinodontidae > Jordanella > Jordanella pulchra. The sequence goes on from JAUZNJ010035668.1 coordinate 7,306, forward strand.
AAGAGATTCTGATTAAACTTACTTTCAGGACAGACTCACCTCGGCTTCCCTGCACCTCCGTCCAGCTTCTCTGTACCCGAATGTGCCTCATCTAAAACCAGCTCTGTTCACCCCCCTCAGAGCCGCTCCACTCCTGACACGCCCACCTCCCACTTTCACAGGAACGGCCCACTCAGAGGCAAAGTCTTCACACCTCTCTGCTTGGAGCTTCTATGATGATTTTGTATGGAAGGAATTTTGGTCAGTTATTGTTGCAGGTAAAAAGTTTGAATTAAATTACCTTTTTTGGGGAAAAAAAGTGTTATCAGGAAATTAAACCTTGAAAAGTATATAAATCAAAACCTGGTTTTGAGAGCAAATTTGCCAGTTTAATTAGATTTTATTTCAGTTTAATTTTTGTTCTACTGATTTTTCATTTTATATTTTCAAATTTTTTTTTTCATAACCTTTTTTTTCCTCACAGATTTGATTTTTTTTCTCAAAGTTTTGTTAAGGTTGAGTTTTACAAATTGCTTTCTTTTCATGATGTTTTATAGTTAAACTCTGAACCTTCTTTTGATAACATTTTTTAAAGGTTAATTTCTGGATTATTTCGTTTTCAAATTTCCTTTAAAATGTGTTCTTTGATGCAACAATAATGGAACAAAATTCACAAATTCATATTTTTGGAGCAAAAATAGTCAGTTGTAGAAAAACCCCCCGAATGGATTAAAGTTTGTTCAAATCCTCTGTTTATTTAAGAGAATATTCAATGTAAATGAACAACCTGGTAAACAGATGAATTTCCTTTCATACAAAACAGCAAATTTTAATTTTCTTCCCTTTTCACAGCAGGGCTCTATCTCATGAAACTTGGAGCGTAGCTACAAATGCAGCATAAAGCCATTGCATCATGGGTCCTCCGCCACTTGCAGGACTATGGTTACTTCCTGGACAGGGTGATGCCGGCCACACCTGGCCGATAAACCAACGGATCCTTCCGGTTTAGCTGGATGTTTGATACAGCAGGATAATAATGGGACGATTCTGCTTCCTATGGCAAATGGTCCTTTTTTAAACTTAATGTGTTCTCAGATGTTAATGGTCTGAACGAGCAGGCAGGAAGCAGAAACAGACATGTACTGTTGAGCCTCTGTGGATCTAGAAACAGACATGTACTGTTGAGCCTCTGTGGATCTAGTTATGGAGGTTCGTTTGGTTCCAGTCACTAATTACCGATAAGCAGCTTTCATATGTGCTAACTGGCTAATTCTGCTCAGGTAACACAGACAAGGTGTGAAACCGTAAATATCAGCCTGATCTACTGCCTGGCTAACAGATGAGGCTCCTCTAGTCTACGGAGTCCTGTTTATCCTTCAAATAGAAAGTCCTTGTTTCTTGCAGAAGTATCTTCTTCATCTGCGGGTGGTTGCTTTCAAATTTCATGCTATGTATCAGAGTGAAGAAGGTTAAAATAAGATAAAACTGTGTTTGCTTCCTTCCTTTGCTCAATTCTGTGCAAATTGGTTTTCAGGAGCTGTGAATACTTCAGTAAAGGACTTTAGATTCAAGCAAAATCACCTGATAAAGAAACATTTTTTGTTTTAAATTTTGTGCCATTAAAAGATTTTGACGACAATAAAACGTCTGTTTTCTACAGACGGTTTGTTTGCCATTCTAGTTGCGACGGTTCTACTTCTAGTTACAATGTGCCTGTTGAAACATCACATTTTTATTGTTTTTTGAGAAACATATACATCCCCATCAAAAGTAGAAAAATAGAGATTAAGACTATGGCAGTGACATTTATAAAATATACACATCTGGAGGTATACATCTAGTGGCTCTGTTCAAGTGGACAGTTTTAAAACATAGAAGAATAAAGAACAGCGTGTCTGATGCCGGCTTCAGTCGGTCAGTGGTAGTTGTGCTTTTTCTTCTCCAGAGCGGCGCTCAGCTTCTCTCTGGCGCTGCTGAATGACTTCAGAGCGCCACAGTTTCTGCATTAAAAAACAAAAAAACGGTTAGAATCAAGTTCTGCTGGTCCAACATTCTTTCATTTAGGAACATTAAGCTTTAGAGCTGAGAGGAAACAACTCCGCTGCTTAACAAAGCCGTTTATTTTGGAAAGAGTTTTGTTCCATTATTGTTGCAGCAGAGAAATAAAAAACAGACAAACTTCAATCCAGAGATGAAACTTTGAAAACCATTCTATTCAATAAAAGTATTAAAAAGTAGCTCCGTTTCATCAGATTTTATATTTTCAAGTTTTATTTTTTTAAGACTTGCATTCCTATTAATTCACTTCCAGCCAAATCCAAGCGCTCGCTGTCAACCAATAAAAACGTTGCAGAACAACAGAAATACGTCTTTGCTCTTGGTATGGAGTAAAGCTCAGCCCAAGAAGTGAAGAGAATGTGATACGTGAAATATAATTAAGGATGTCATTTGTTAACAATCTAAAAAACCGAAACTTGAATAAAAAATGAACATGGAACCTGCAAAATAAAGAAAAATGAGCTCAAACTTGAAAAACAATTTATGCACAAATGATTAAATAGAATTTTTTGGGAATAAAATGTTTTTCAACTTTCCATTTCTGGATTGGATTTCACTATAAACTTCAATCTCTAACCTGCCTGAAGGAACCACAGCCATGTTAGTGTAGAAGGTAAAGTTTCCTTATTAACGCTTTAGATCTGTGCTTCTTCTGGGTTACATTTTAACACAGACAAATGAAAAGCTAAGAATCAACAAACAACCAAAGAGAGCTGCTATGAGAGCGACTTTAAATTTATATATCAGAAAATGTGAACCAATGATTTATCTGCACATATGAACTTAAGATGGAAAAAAGTCGTCTTCCTCATTCAAACTGAAACAAGTTAATGATGGCGACAGATTTGCCCACCTGGATAGCAGCGTGTGAAGCAGAGAGGCGTGTTCCTGAGTGAAATAATCCTGCTGGACAGCATGCTCCAAACATAACAGCTGGCCTGGGACCAGCGACACCTTCTTTGCTTTGCCCTCTCCCTAAAATAAAAAATAAAACATAATTAAATGCATGTTTGGAAAAAAACAAACAAGTTGGACATTGAATTTTAAGAAGACAGATTATGCTGCCTAGAAGATGCAAAGCATGAACAGATTTAGCTTTAAACATCTCAGTAGTTAGTATTTTTCCTCATTATCCGTCTGTGATTTCAGCGCCTTTGCAGAAAGCGGGTTTGGTTTCAACTTCCTAACAGAGGAGCCTGGAAGCTGCTCTGCTCCACTTCACCTTCAGGACTCCCATCAGGACCATCAGGGCGGTGAGGAAGCAGGATGACTGGAGAGTCGAAGCAGAGAGGATCTTCTTCAAAACTTCATCTGTACGACGGTGAGGAATGTCGGAAGCAAAACAGCAAAAAGGAATTATTCTCAGAGGAGATCTGGAAAGACTTCATTCTGCAGTTATTCCTTAAACTTCCATCATTATCTCCAGTTAAAACCAGACATTTCTAAATGCTTCATAAATCAGACCAAACGTGATCTTTTATTAGGCCAAAATCACTCGCTGAATGGTTGAAGATGTTGCTTTTTTAAAATCAGAACAGAACTGTTGGATCCTCACCAGGAAAAACCTCGGTGAAAAATCAGGGAGGAGGAGGGTTGTTCTGTCGCAGATTGTTAGAAAGCAACTCTCAAAACAAAAAGGAGACGACACGGAGAAAACGCTGGCCAGAAAGCGTCAGCGATCACAGAGAAATAAGTCCTGCAGCGACTTCGACTGAAAGTCAGTGCAAAAGCAAACAGGGAGCTCAACAATAAATGTCTTTCAAACCTCCAACGACACCAAGAGTCCTGAAAAATTAGTTCCAAAGATAAGATTTGGCAAATAAACACAGACATCAGCAAAAATGAGGCAAGACGTCGCTCTGGCCTCAGTCCAGTTAATAACGTTTGTTTTATACTCAAACTTTGCTTAGTTTTAAAACACAAAATAGAGAAAAAAATACATTTTCATAGAAGTGATTAAAAAACAATAATATTTCAGAAAAAGTATATAAATTTAGAAAGAAAACAAACCTCTAAAATGAAGTTTCTTACCATACTTGCACATATTTTATGAGAAAAGCCTCACAAGAATATTTCTAACCCTTAAACTCTGAAACATTCATTAATGGTCTGAACAAAGGTGCAAGGACCACATGGAGCCGTGGAGACACAGGTTGGAGACTCTAGCGACAAGAAAAGGTGTGCGAACAAAAAAAAAAAAATCTAAACTATGGAGTGAATTTCTCTCCATTATTGCCACAAAAACATATTTCGCAAAAGGATATTTGAAATAACAAAAACAAAAAACACGACACATTTTGTAAATAAAAAAAAGCAATCCAGAAATTAAACTTTAAAAATTGTTTAAATAAAAAAGGTTTTGAATATAACTTCATGTTTTCTCTGATTTTGCTATGATTGACCTTTTTCTACAGTGGATGGAAATGTGTGGTTTCAACTTTATGCATGAGAACAAAACTGTTACCGATCATTTCAAACACAGCAAACTGGGCCTCGGTGTCCTCAGTGTACAGAGAGCCAAGCTTCAAAAAGATTTCTGCAGATTTGTTTGGTTCAGATGCGTTAACCTAGAGGGGAGAGGGAAGTATCAGATAAAGAGCCCTGAGATGACATGATGTGAGCTGGTGCTTTAGAAATAAACTGTATTATATCCTTCTCTCCCTTTTTCTCCTTTCCTGCTCTACTTTTATTCCGGTGTCCATATTATATCTAAATGACCCTGTATAATTATAATAAAGCTGTTTATATGCATAAAACAAGCGGAACACTATGACGATAGCCCTACTGCTCCACTTGTGAAAGCAAAATCTGTTGGGC
>JAUZNJ010035669.1:0-12157 GCA_034780135.1 Jordanella pulchra
GGAGAATGGGGATCGAATGAAGCAGATAGAATGATGAAAAGTGGTCCCTATGTCATCCAGAAGTCTAGTCCTATAGCGGCATAACTATTGAGTCCCCTTCATGCTGAAAACCCACAGCAGCAAAGACGAGCAGTTCAGCTGGGATTGTGGGTGAAAAGGGCAACTATTAGGAAGTAAGAAGGTGCTCTGCTCAGATGAAAACACAGTTTAAACTTTGAAACAAACTGATTTGTGTCCCAAAAATAACTAAAAGTGCACAACCATCTCCACATCTGTCTCCACAGTCCTGCAGGGTGGTGGCAACATCATGCTGTGGGAATCTTTTTCTTCAACAGGTACAAGAAAACTGGTGTCAATAGTAAATTTTTAAGTGAAATTGAGGGATATCCTTGGAAAAAACCTATTGGTGTATTCAAAAAGTTAAGGTTCACCTTAAAGCTATATGGTCCAGTCAAAGTCTAACCTAAAACCTTGTTGGAGAAAAACTTCATAACTGACCTTTACAAATGCCCTCAAGTCTCAACGCGAAATTTAGACATTTTTTGTGACAAAGAAGAATAGACATAAATTTCAGTCTCTGAAATTTTTCCAAAAATAAAAAGCCATAAAAACTTTATGGTTTATTTTTGCACTGTGAGCTTTTAGAGTATTCCCATTTGCTTTACTGAAAAATCACAACTTTTAAAGAGTTTCTAATTTCTTTCTTATATCTAACATATGTATTCAAATATTGATATATTTTGTAAAACAAACCAAAGTATTGTCAGAGATTCTTAACATTTCCTGAAAGGGTAGCTACAGATGCTTATGACTCATCTTGTGTTCAGGGTTGAATGTTAAGTTTGGGTCCAATGAAACGCGTTCTTGAATTTCAAATTTCATTAGTGCTAATGCAGTGAAGGAAAGAGCCCGACCAGACACATGGAGAAGAACAGTCGGAGCAGATTGCTTATTTCTTCTTGTTATTAATGTGTGGCTTCTCTCTGTAACACATTTCCCTTTATAAAATGAAAAAAATATATATATGCAAAGACTTCTTATGTAAAAATATTAAATTTTTATGTCAAACCAACAATCTCCACCCAAAGACAAAGTCTCTGACTGAAATTCATATCAATGCATCCTTATTGTGAGAACATAGAAAAAACAGCAAATGTGTGCGTCAATATGAATCTAGTTATCAAGTTCGAAAAATGTCTATCAGGTGGTACCTCAGGCAATCATTTCAGCATAGAGAAAAAGCCCTCACAGTAAGCCTGAGAAACATACGGCAGTCCAGGATTGACAGATTATTAAACTCTGGCCAGAGTTTCTTTTTACATTTGGTGATCACACACTGTGACAACAAGACTCACGAGTTTTCACTCCATTATTGAGTGAGCAACACTTATCTATTTCCAGAGACGGTGAGGCACTAAAAATTGATTTAGCTAAACAACAGGGATGTAAGAAACTGTTTAAAATAAAGGTGTAAATTCATTCTTCAAAGGGAGCAAGACTTTCAGCAGATACTAGGAATGCTGTTGTTTAAACTGTGTGGTTTGGAAAATTTAAAAATGTTGACAAGCTTTTGGAGATCTGAATTAAGGTAAAAGTCTAGTTCTCACAGATAATGACTGCGATAGTTTTTGCCATGCTAGCCACATTAACAATGACTAATATTAGAGGCTAAAGTCAGTTTCAAATGCTTTGCAGTAATTTTGTTTTGGACTAAAATATTAAACTCTGTTTTACTATGATTAAACTTTCACACTATATTGTCAAAAAAATTTTATTAACAGTTTATTTTATGCTCCTAAACAGGAATTGGAATTAGCTTAAATGAGCATAAAAGTAATTTAAAGAAACTAGAGATAATAAATCTGTCATAAAATTAAATTGATAAATCTGAACAAATAAAACATATTGTTTAACAAGCTGTATGTTATCCACAATTTAAATTTCTTGATATTTTGTCTCACAAAAGCCACAAAGAACCAAGCTACTGCTTAGGGGTTTCCCACCCATAACAGGGGTGTCAATAAACTACTGAGCTCAAAATAATCACATATAATGACACAAATTTAACTGAAAATTATATTTAAAATATATTTCTTGGCTATTATAACTGAGGATAACTTTCATTAGATTTTACATTTTATTATAAATTAAAAAGATAAAAAATTTCAATATTTTTTTTTTTCTTTTTCTTTTCAATTCCAAGTTTTTTATTTTCAAATAGAAAAAAATAACACTGGTTCTGATGGAAACACCGTGCTTTCGTGGAGCAAATAAATATTCTTTTTTTTCTTCTTCTTCTTCTTCTAGGAGAGGTGCTAGACTGTGGAAAAAAATAATAAAGTAGCCTATCCCATTTTTCCCTACATTTCTGGTTATTAGAAATAAAAGTTTTGTTGTTGTTGTTGTTGTGTCAGCCAGGTAGAATGATTTCACAGTGGGTTCAGGATGATTAACAGTTTAAAAATGTATTATATAAGCTCTTGAAATTGATATTTTTGTCTTTGTTTTTTGTCTTTTGGTATTTAATGCTTTCCTCTTTTGACTGGAATGAAAATTAGATACCTAGTTATCCAACTGGTGTGGGGGATCTCTATCTCTATCACAAACGAGTTTCCTTGTTGATATAAAATTAGTCCTGGTTCCCTCTGGAGGCTGAAGCAGGTGGAGGTGACAGGGGTCTTGGCCTGTTCTCATGGAACAGATGGGCAAACACTATGACCAAAGCCCCAAACCTTACAGAGTAGGTCTATATATACAGCTGATTTCTCTCTAAACCATTATACTAAACTGCTTCTTTGAATAAAAACCTCAGTCATGGCTGGATATTTTGAGCCCTACAACATGTAATTTGAGAGCAGTTTTTTGTGGCACACCTCAAAGCTCTTCCTTTGTCCTTTGTAAATAATTAAATAAAAAACACACACATCAACACACATAACAAAAAGGTAATTTATTTTCCTTTGTCTTAATAAAACAATTACTTTATTAGTACCACCGACTATGCCTATCTATAGCATTCCTCATTTCAGAAAATTGATGATTTCTAAATTGCTGGCCCATTCACCAAAATGACATCATGCATTTAGAAAGTGCCAACTGTGCTCAATAAAACCCAGGCTGACTTTAGAGTGGAAGTGCTTCTGCTCCAAGAAATGTGTGAAAGATGTGAGGGAGATCTTGAACCAGATTGTCATGGCAAAAAATTAAAAAAATATGAGAGGACCCTCATTGGATTGAGATTAAACTGAGTCTCTTCATTGTCCCTTATTTCATGTCAGAATATATGCAAGAGAGACATTAGAGAAATGTAGATAAAACCAACAAAAATGTAATTTAGTAAAGTTCTATTATATGTTATCTATGGCTTCTTATAAAAAGCCAGCTTTCTGTAAAGCTATAATTACCTGTGTGTGAGTGCTACACGTCAAATGCAAAAGTTGTGTGTCCAAAGCTTCATGTGTTTTTCCTGCCTAACCTTCATGTGCTCATTTGCTAACGCCACACTTGATTTCCTGCTAAAACTAAATGAGTTTTCTTAAATAAAAAAAAATACCAATTTAAAATTTTTTCCTCTAAGGTCTATCTGCCTTTCTGAAAGAGCAAAATTCAATCTTTTTTTATTATTATTTCAACTTAACTAATGCTACATGGCTACATGGGTTACATTGACTTTCTGCTAAAGACTCTTCCATCATTTTTCGTAATCAGATTGAAAATTTAAAAAAAAATTCAATTCAATTCAATTCAGTTTATTTATATAGCGCCAAATCACAACACATGTCATCTCAAGGCACTTCACAAAGACAATTCATTCAAATCACACAGTCAGATTAGTTAAAAGTTTTCTATCTAAGCAAAACCAGCTGATTGCGTCGAATCATTAACTCGACAGCACAAATGTGCACTTAGCATAGCAAGCTAGCTTCACCCTTTACCATATGTTCCCATGCAAACAGAATGTGTTTAGTTATTACATTTTTACATTGGTACTTTTCAGATGGAAACAAAAAAATGGTTACAGCATGAAAGGCCCTTTTAGTTCTTCTTTAAATTCTCAGCTAGGAAACCCATTTTTTTGAAAATGAATGCTTTGTGTGCTTGTCCTACAGGTTTTTCCTTTTTTTGTTGTATTAATTAACAAAACATTTTCACATGCAGCCTTGGCATCTTCACTACATCAGTAGCTCCACCGTGAATAAGGCTAATGTATTTTGTTTACACAGGTTAGCAGTTTTGTGCGCAAGCTGGTCTTATAAAGCCCAATTAAAAGATCCTATATAAACTTAAGTACTGCAGCTTTCATTATGGTGCATGCATGGAAACATCCAAGTAAAACTAAAACACACAGAATGTTTTTAACTTGATATTTGCCTCTGGAATAATTAAAGTCATATTACAAAGCTAGACTAATGCATCATTAGATCACAGATAAAATCCCAAATAAACCTGTTTTCCAAAGATGCCATTTTAGCTCTTCAAACTCATTTGTTTACTAGAAATCTGAACCCGGTCATTAAGTTTTATAAATAACTGTGTTAACAACAGACAATAGAGCCAAGAAGAATTCAGACGGTCTGTGGCACTCCTTCGTGAACTACTTTTTTATCTTAATGACAGTTTATGCTTTGGCTTTGTGGTGTTATAGTAGCAGCATTATTGTGTAATTAAACCGACTCGCCTCTGTAGTGCCCGTCCCCCTCTCTGAGTTCTTGCCACACCTCCACACTTCTCTCCCTGCCCTCACAGCACTGCCACCACACTAAACACCACTTTGGCTCCTTCTTTTGTGTACAAGCGTGTGTGTGTGCGCATGTTTTTGCCTTCCTGGCAGTCCGTCCGTTTCTCTCTTGTTCTCCTTGACCCAAGCTCTTGTGCAAGCATGGCAGCTTCGCTGATGGTGGGTGTAGCAGGTTTGTGTCAAATAGCACCTTACCTCTAAAGAAAAAAGCAGAGCTGCAGGATGAGGGAAGTAGTGTGTGTGTGTGTAAATGAGGGTGTGAGATGAGGCGGGTTGGGGGTGCTACACGTACTCATACACACAGCACAAACACACATACACTGCATGGTGATGTCATCTGAAATGACATCATCCCATGAAGGGGAGCCAAGGGACCTGATGGGTTAGCATCCTCCAGTGAGTTAAAGGAGAAAAAAAGAGAGAGAGACAGAGGGAGCGACTTGTAAATAAAGAGGTGCACAAATGAAGACTGATTTATTTAAAAAGAGAACGACTCTGTTTCAAACCCAAGTTTCAAAGAGCGCATAGGCTTTTCGGTTCTACAAATACATCCTTTATACCATTTGCAGGTGTTATCATAGCGGGGGAAGCATGCATGAGCACTGCTAATGTGAAGCTAGAGTGCAAGAAAATCAATACCAAAGAGCAACATAAACACATATGCAACATGAGCACATGAGCTCTTCAGAAGAGTATAAAGGCATTCTATATGTGCACGACAACATGTAAACATGTGTGCACATGGAACCAGACTTGACAAATAAACACATTCTGTCACAAGCTGGGTTCGTGGCAGGGACACCTGCACCCCTACATGCTTCCATTTTTGTCCACTTGGCTGTGCTGTGCTCCACACTGTGCTCTCAGCACGCCTGCCATCTGAAACCAGTAACCTGCACACAACTCTGAAACTACCATGCCTGTAGAAGAGGACCCAAGCTTGAGATGGAGCCGTAGGACAGAGTCAGTGGTTTTAAATGTATATTCCTGTAAAATAAAATAGAACAAAATAAAATACTATTTAAAAAATGTTGCAATTCAGTAATTTACCAAGTGAAACACATGACATCAAATTATTTTACAAAGACTGGCATTTATCAGCCTTTAGTCATGTTAGTGATGATGATTTTCTGCCATCAACTAATCAAAACATAATATTTAGGATGTGAATATTATGTGAAAACAGTAAAAAAACACATTTTCATAGGAAATTGTGAACTTGATAAAAATCCTTCTTTAATACCTGCTCAGAGATTAATATTTCCAAAAGCAATCTCATCATTTAGCAATACTATTAATAGAATATTATTCTTTATAAATTCACATCGTTACAGTTTTAAGCAATAGACCACTAGAGAGTGAGAAGTAAAAATATAATATGCTATAATTTTTCACAAATAAATATCAAAAAAGTGTGGTATGCATTAAGGCTCCCTTGGTCATTCAATACTTAGGTTTATTTAAAGCAGCAAGTCTATTGTTTTCACATTAGATTTTATCACTTTTTATGTCTCTGTCCAAGAAAATCGTTCCCACAGCGTGATGCTGCCTCCACTTATCATTGCATGCTGTGTATCAGGGATGTCTATTCTTTTCTTACCACAACACTGCATTTTGCATGTAGCCTGAAAAAAAAATCAACATTTGTCCAATCTGTTCAGGGCACTTTTTTGCCCTGTTCCTTTTGCATATCTTGTTGAAAACTACAAACAGAAATTGCTTTCTTCTGTAACTCTTTTATAAAAGAGCGGTGGATTGCTCAAACTTACAATCGTCCTGTTGCTAGATCTCTCACCTGAGCTGTGGGACTCTGCAGATCCGATACAGTTACCATTTACCTTTACACTTTATGCTTTCTGTGACACTCCTGTCAGTTTAGGTGGATGATTATGTATTGGCAGGTTTGCATGGGTAAAACGTTAAAGTTTAGGAAACGTGGATGTTATTTCTATGCATAAAAGTTGATTCGTATATCTCCACAAATCTATCCCTGACCTGCCAGTTGTATTATCGGGTCTTCATGATGGTGTTTGTTCACTTATTTTCCTTCATAAACCTTCAGTCTGTCATGTTTTCCTGCACTGTATTTTGCTCCATCTTTCCTTTCTTCAAAACTAACCAGATTCCGTCTTCTTACTAAGAAAAGCTTTCACACAGCATGATGATGCCACCACTGTGTTTTATTGTAAGAATTGTGCATTCGGGGTAATATGAAGTGCTATTTTCCATTTCTATGCTCAGCAATACTGCCCTTAAACACTTAGACTATGAAAACCACTTTCCCTTTTAGTGCATATGGATAGTGGAACACTCATGTTGCTAATACACGATGATTCAATTTTCCTTATCACTCACTGCTGTCAGTAGCAAACTGACTCAGTGGTATAAATAGTGAAACATGTACACTAGTGTGGGGTATAACGGAACCCAAAAAGAGCAATGGGAAGGGCTTGAGAGAGGATTTATCATGACTCAATGGAGTAAATCCACACAAGGAAGAAAACAGTTGACAAAAAATAAAACTAACTAAATAACTAGATAAGAGGCAGATAAGATTGAAGATGCATTTTTTTAGCAGTGTTGTAATGTAAGGTACTGGTGGAACAGAAAATGAGGAAGCAGAAGACTTTAGCCCCTACTTCCCCTTTAAGTGTCTTCCAATGTGGTCTTTAAGTCCCTTCACATCATGGCACGTTTTACTGGAATGACTGCTTGCTCTCTCTTTAGGGCTGCTAAAGAGCAAATGTCATGTAGCCCGTCTAAAGAGCGCAATAAGTTAATAATTCACAACCACAGAAATGCATTTACGCACATATTGCAGATTGCATTGGGATTACACTCTTAGCACTTGCACGCAACCTTCACTTAAATGTAAATGTTTACTGAAATGCATCCCACTCCACACACACGTAGCACTATTCTGGGTTTTACTTTTGGTGTGTCCATTCCCTGGTCCAATCAAAATCAGCTCCTTCCTACCCCTTCTGCCTTTTCTCTCTGCAGCATTGGTATGGCAACATTGGCACAAGCACACTCCTACTCTTTTCGGATCTTAGTCATAGGCCTCAGTCATGAAGCACCAGCCCTCCAATAGTTGATGTGTTTGGTCACTTCCGTGTGATTTCTCTCTCTGCGCCTTTTATCACCCTTGCGCATGCATACTGTAAAAATACAAATGGAGCCTCTCATTTTCCTCTCACTCAGGAGTCCCGCTTGAGACTGAGAGGACAGGGAAGCCAGGATCAAGCTGTAGGCTCAGGGTCAATTCTGATTTATAGAGTGCATTTGTATGGACATTAGTAATATTTAAATTTTAGGTGATGGAAAAAGATATATACCTCTTTGGTAAGTTGCTTAATCTACTTTTTTCCCCTAGGAAATTGTTTGTAGCCAGAGGAGGATGGTTACTTGTTGATTCACATTGTGTTGACTGGCTAAACAGCAGGATGAGGAACTTAAGAGAGGTGTTTTCCCTGTGAGACACATTTTGACTAAACAGGCATTGAGGGTTTGGTTGAATTTAGTTTCCTGTCAGATGAGTTATGCAAAATATGAAATAAACGAGGAGCAGATAAAACCAAAATCAACAAATACTGATTTGAAATAAAGTTAAATAATAAAACAATTATATCCGGTATTGCTTATGTTTGCAAACACACAAAGCAATTAATATAAACTGCATCACGTACAAGTTGTGTTGTTTTTGTATTTAAGATGCTTTTGCTATGTTTTACATAAATTTAACTTATAATAATGCAGCAGTGACAAAATGGAAATGAGGGTAAGCCATGTCCACCTTTTGAATTTTCCTCATTCACACCCTGATTATACAGTATTATGTACACTCTACTTTTTAGAAATAATGAATTTGAGAGGGGTGAAGACAAGTTACATTAAGTTGCAAGATTTTTGTATGTATTCATTTCTTCATCTGGCTCCACATTTATTAACCCAGTCACCAGTTTGTACCCACTTGTTACCATTATATCCCTTCATATTTCCATTCAATGTCCATAAGTAACCCCTTTCGTACCCACGTAGGAAACAGTTGCAAATGTGTTTCTTTATCTTGTTTGAAGTATTTTGATTAACGGAGAATATTAATGTAAATGGAAAAGGATTAACACATATAGTCACATACGATTTAGTTCAACATTTATTAACTTATGAAAAAAATTGTATAACAACCTAACAACATATCCATCCATGATTTATTTTCAAAGCCTGTGTCAATTTTGTTACTTTCATATTGAGCTCCTTCTGATTTTTGACCACATATATGACGGTACATTAACCATTTTAACTGTTTTCAGTTTCCTGTGCCCCCTGAAGATTATCAGGACCCACCATCTAAAAACCCATTAAAAATGCTGCTGCATTAATGTATATATAGTCATGTCCAGTTTTCATTTCTTCTGTATTAAAACTAAAAAAATACAAACCCAGCTGAAGTTTTCAACAACATTTTCCATTAGCAACCTCAAATCTCAATCAAAAAACACTTTTTGTGAGAGCAGAATGGGGGGTGGGGGTGGGGGTAACATGACATATAGCCTACCTACTCCAACATCAGTTTACAACTCTTTTATTCAAAGGGACAAATGGGTCAAATGTTTACTATTACCCCATCAATTGAAGGCAGAGCTTAACCTTCTGGTGTCTTTTTTTCTTCTGAACTTTCCTACAAATGTATGTGTGTGAGAGAGAAAGAAAGCATGGTTCCAACTCACCAAACCAATGGTCTCCATTGACCTACTTCTGCTCTGGACACAGGGTGCCATGGAGGAGGCAGGGCCTTGCCCACTGATTCCACGGCCACAGACAGCAAAGGTTCTGGACAGAAGGCTAATATAGTCACTCAGAGAGAGAGAGAGAAAAAAAAGGGCCTACAGACTTCCTCTCCCATAACCTCTCTGTCGTTTTGTCCATCAGGTTAATTCGGTGCACACTATTGATCTTGGAACATATCCTCAGCTGACAAGAATATCATCAGACAGACAGTTTCAGTTTGCATGCAGGCAGTACAGCTTTAGTTTAAATGACATGAGTGATGCTGGAATATAGACAAAAGCTGCACAGTTCCACAAGGGCTTACAGATATAATTTGTGTTTTGCAAAGCATCGTGTTAACGCTAATTAACGTAGAGCAGAAAACCTGGCTTTAAAAATTAATATAAAACTTTCCTTTTAGTTATATCAAATACACAGTGCAAAGGACTGGGAAATGTCGTCAACTAAAGACAGTTATATACATAAATATGAAAACACGTTACAATTTTCTTATATTTCTGTTCATAAAATATGTTTATCTGGTCAGAGGGACTGTCGCATTTCACAGGGGATTGCTCTCACTCTTCCCTTGTACCCCCATGGTGGCGCCACAAGCTAAAGCCAATGATGACCAACTTCAAAACCCTGCTATTAAGCTCTAACAAACCGTTTTTTCTTTCCTTTTTTTGCAAAATTCGCATGTGTCTTGTAAACGATAATGTGAAATAAAACGTCTTCGGTGCAAGAAAACATATTAGATGCTGATCTGTGCGAAGTGCGCTATTGTTCAAAGGGTGTACACAAAAAACAAACACGCAAACAGACGAGGGTTTTTCGTTTTGAGTCAAAAAGATTCCTCCCACACAATATGACCTTTCGGTCTCTGCTCATACAATAAATATCAAAATTAAGTGAAAGAAAAACGGTGAGACGTCTTTGTATTTTCCTGTCTTTTTTTTTTTTCGTCCAACGATGCGCGCAGGCTGTTTTTTTCCTCATGCAAAGTTAAAATTAAAAGTTTTAACTTTTTCAGACACAAGCGCAGTGACAGAATTGTGTTATGATTACTTTTTGGTTGCTTCTCCCTCTAGACCACTGATGCACAAAGCAGCGTTTGTCCACAGAATGGAAGACCCTTAGTGGATTTTGCGCATTCTGCAGTTCTGTCATAGAGGAAAAAAATAAGAAGAAAAGGAAGGGAGAAACATGATGTTCTTTTCTTAATTTAGAATAAAAAACCAAGTGGTCTATGCTGTTTTAATTTTAGAAATCACAACATATCTCCATAACTATTTTCGACGCTCCCTTTTGCAGCTTTTCTTGTTATTCATCGATGACCTTTAAGGAGAACTGCAGCCCATCAGATAATTGCGCCTGATTACGGTTTCTTCTTTTGCATTCTGACTCTACATCAGCCCACACATCGGGCAAATATTCAAATTCTGCAGCGCGTCTAACTGCAAGCATGACACTCCCAAACATAAGGAACTCTCTTCTTCTGTGTAAACTTTTTCTCTGCTTTGTCAAAACCAATAGGCCATGCTGCATCATGAAACCTCGGTGTAAGGAAACTGACCAATTAAATCTAAATGAAATCTTAGATCTGACATTCATCAATATGGCCATATATTCTGATTACAAAACAACAAATGTTTTCGCATAAACTTAATAAACTAAAAAAAAAACATTTTACTGTTTCTGTGAACATTTTCACTAATGATGAACATGTTTCTAAAAGAAATGGTTCTACTTGATATCATTAAATACAATTAAGCATATATTTCAAGAAATAAGAAATGAACAACAAAGATAGCAAGACTAACATGTAAATGCAATTGGGCTATGCATACTCACATCAAACCCATACATAGGCCTGACAACTGTGATTGAATAAAGTAAGTTTAAAAAAAAAACAGTTTTCATCAGAAAACATTAAATATTTCTTATGCAGATCTAACTAGTACCTACTGAAAGCAACGTTTTTTCTCATAAAGCGCCACAACTACCCTAAAAGTGTTTTAGTCCACCTGCTTGACCTGCTTCTATTTGAAGACAAAAGTTGGCGAATAGATAAATCGCAACATGTGCACAAGAAGTGGGCGTAATTTGTTTATCACTTTTGCAACACGATCAACTAAACCTCCTCAGCTTGTGACTCCCTTTTTTTTCTGTGCTACACCCTGTGCCGCCTGTTGCAGGGTTACATTATTGTAACTGTTACTCAGCAAGTTTAACATATCTCCAAAATATGGTTATTGAACGTTAAAGGGAACCATTTGCTGGGTCTTGACTTTGAAGTTAGGCAAATCTTTGACTTCTTCTTCCTTTTTATACATATATTTTGCTTGAAAGTTTGACACAGCAGCCCTGCAAGCGCACTGGTCAATCTGTATACAAAAATTTAAGGATGATCTAAAAGATTCAGTTGCTTCCATGTAGTGGTGAAGGTGGGGGTAAGAAAAAAATAGATGGGCGTACCTACTATAGTGATGGTGACTTCACTGACACCAACAGCTTCCTGACGCAACGTTACTGTAAGAGAGAGGAAGCGGCGTTCACCTTTTTATCCGATGAACCAATATGATCCTATTTCTGCATAGTAAGCCGTCTCAGCTGCCCTTCACTTCCTAGAAGATTGGCGGGTTCATC
>JAUZNJ010035670.1:0-12157 GCA_034780135.1 Jordanella pulchra
TATACAAACTTATAAATGTACATATATAGAGAGCACTTTCACAGCACCTATTACACCTTATACCTTTAAAAATTACTCTATTTAGAACTACACTTTAAGCATAGATTTGCATCAATAACCATTTCCACACAATAATTTTTAAGGATTTATTTGATATTTCAATAATTACAATTAATCCTTTTGTTCCAGGCTCTGCACAACTGCTGAAAAGTGAGGTGATTATCTGGTAGGGGAAGAAAATTGTTAGAGAAAGACAGTAATGCTACGCTTTACTAGAAATAAACTTTGTGTACAGTCTATTAAGTGTCATAAGTGCTAATTTGGAGTGACTCACCTCTCTTTTCGTTTTCTTTTTCATTTGTTCAAACACTATATATATTACAGGAGAGGCCATGTAAATGTGGGTGGTGAGTTTGTGGTATTTCATAACAGTGCTTATTGCTTAAGAGTAATACATAAAATATTAAAAACAAACAACTAGAAATATGTGTGTTTGCATTTTTAAAATGCATTTATTTAGATGACATAAAATTCTAAAATAATGAAAGGTGGTTTGACCCTTCAGAGCAGACACTACTTAAGGCTGCAATTGTACCTTTGGTTTATCTTTATACTATTCCAGAGATGAATAAACCTTTCCATTGTCCACCTTAGTCTGTCTCGAACATCATACAAACGGAAATCCTGTTACGAAAGACCGACTGCAGATGCATACGTGACATAAGCTGGAAACTATAGAATTAAAGTCCTCAATTTCATATCTAAAGTTTTTTTTAAATTAATAATTACTTTAGATCGAAAACAAAATGTCTGTGCCTTATCTATAGGGACTATTAGAAATATATCAATGTGATTCTGAGTGATTAGGTCACATGACCTGGAAGCTATTGAAGAAAAACCCTCAATTTTGACGAAAAAAATTCCTAAAAAATGGAAAATTATTTAAAATTGAAAACAAATGTCTCTGCCTTATCTATAGAGACTATTAGAATTATTTCAAAGTGATTTTGAGTCAATAGTTCACATGACCTGGAAGCTATTGAATAAAAACCCTCAATTTTGACAAAAAAATAATAAAAAATGGAAAATGATTTAAAATGGAAAGCAAATGACTGTGCCTCATCTATACGGACTAGTAGAACAATTTAAAAGTGACTTTGAGTCAATAGGTCACATGACCTGGAAGCTATTGAATAAAAATCCTTAATTTTGATGAAAAAAAATAATAAAAAAATGGAAAATGGCTAAAAATGGAAAACAAATGTCTGTGCCTCATCTATAGAGACTAGTAAAATTATTTCAAAGTGATTTTGAGTCATTAGGTCAAATGACCTCGAAGCTATTGAAGAAAACATTATATTATTTAATATTAAAATAATTGAAAATATTGTATACGACTTTAAAAATTTATAGATGCTATTTTGGCTCATGTAAAAGCATGAATTAGCACTGGCAATTAGTTAGTTGGTTACAATTCAAGGCATTTATTAACATTTCTTTGACAGGAATGTTTGGTTCGGTAATTTGTTGATGGTCCCTAAGTGAACCTTCGGGCGCTGCGGCCGGGAGCGATAGAGAACCGCTGGCCGACAGGAACATTCATAAATCGGATCAACCTTGAGCTAAACGCCACTTACTCCGCGAAGCTTAAATATCGAATATCCAACTTGAAACTAACTTCACTGCAGTGGATAACCGCGAATGCTCTGATTAGTAAAATGAATGTTTTTTTCCCCTGTTTGCTTAATGTGATAGAATATTCATCACCAGGCCAGCAGAGGGCACCAACTGTCTTAATATATTTTTTATTAACAAAGCAATGGTGAAATTTCAGATGAACTCAAAGGAAAACTGTTCTAAAACGATCAAGGACTCAATGCATGGCTAAATGTGCCTCTTTAATCCGGAGATTGTGGATTAAAAGTGTTAAAGAGAAACTCTTAGGTCTCTATGGGGAAACATCTCCTGGTGTTGATGACCTGGAAGGAGGATTAAAATAGCTGCCAATATGCTGGTTCAACTGATCTGCTTTTTTTAATGAATCTGTTATTAGTGGATCATCTCCAGACTTTTGGAAACAATATAAAATTATTACTTTAGCTTAAGTTTGAAATGTACCCTTTAATGGCAACAACTGTAGACCAGTAAACTTATTGCTTAGTGAAGTGTAAGTAAAAATAGTTTATATGCAAATTATTTTATATATCAATATTTGGATGAAAATGAATTCCTTAAAAGAGGTTTAAAAAGGTTGCTCTACTAACACTGCTGTGACACATATGACAGATGATCAGTTCATGGCTTTGGATGAAAACAAGCTGTGAGGTTCGATGCTGGATTTCACAGCAGCTTCTGCTGTCATTGATCACTAACTTTACTAGAAAAACTGAAATCCTCTGGTTTCTCTGAAAACTAGAGAACATCTGACCTCTGATAGAGCGAGTAAGTTTATTTCATTGGAAGCTTATCTAGAGCTAAAGTCACATCATACAGTCAAATCAGGGAAGTTGAATGGGACCACTTTAATTTTCTCTATTCATATATGACTACCAATGTTCAGTTAGGTTAGTATAGTCATGTATGCTGATGATGACACTTAATTTTTATCATAAACATTCATTTCTGTTCTGGACAGGACTCTACAGGAGGAGGGAAATATATATAAAAAATCATGACAGAATTAGTGCTAAACATATGGATTTAAAATGTATTTATAAACAGTTTGTTCAGTCAGGAAGCAATGACCTCCACCTGCCACTAGAGGGAGCTCCACTGGAGCAGATCTCTAGGGTTAAACTGTTGGACTTTAGATTAACAGAGGTGGGTAGTAACATTACAACTAGTTACATTTACTTGAGTAACTTTTTAAGAAAAAATGCACTTAAGGAGTAGTTTTACTTTACTATTCTTTTTACTTTTACTTGAGTAAAAATCTGATGAGGTATCACTACTCTTACTTGAGTGAAATGTCTGGCTACCCTACCCATCATGAGTAACTTCACTCTATTTTAAAACAAAAATACCCTAGAGAGACAAACACAACGTTACACAACCCAGTTAATGTTCAAGTAAGATTCCTGTTTTTACTCCCGCTTCTTTGTTTTAAGATTATTTTCTATTTGCTGATCCTGACGTATCATTTAGAGGCCGAGTGGAAATACAGCAAACACTTTATTGTATCATGTCACAGGAAGTAACTTACAACCTACATTCTACTTCTAACCTACATTCATAACGAACTATCAATGATGACCTAAAAGATTTTATATCAAATATTTTATTAGAAAATACATTTTAATGTGTTTCTTCCATTTAATTTATTGTGTAATTATTGAATCTTATATATTTATTTTCTTATCTCATTTTCCAAATAATCAGATAACTTTATGTTTTTTGTAAATCTTTTATATCATTTTTAAACATTAAATCAGATGTTATGATTGGTTGCTCAGTACCTGAGCAGCATTTTTACCAACTACTTTTTACTCTTACTTCAGTAATTTATTGGGTGGCTACTTTTTAGTTTTACTTCAGTAGAAATATGATGAACTCAATTACTTGAGTGCAACTTTTGGGTACTCTACCCGCCTCTGCAAATGAACCATATTATTAACATGATGGTCAGAGGTTCAGACTTCTGTGGCTCGACTTCTGTCCTGAAAACGGTTGCTCAGAGCTGCGTGCTGTGTCACCTTCATCTCCTTCCAGCTGTGTGGTCCAATGCTGCACAGAAGTATTTCTGGTAACTTCAAAGAGCTCAGAACAGAGAAAGGAGAAAATGATGTCCTTTACAAATGTGCATGAGATGAACAGTAAGCTGTGTTAGTTAAAGATAAAGGAAAGATTACAGGCAAACCTTTAATGTTTATAGTTCTGATCAACCAGGAGTTTTCCGTTTTAAAAACTGTTCTAGTGTTTTTTTTTCACCACTGTGTCACAGTGTGTCTCACATAGTGAGTTCAGGTTCTCTGCTGGTTCGCAGGTCCAATTCAAAATCTATGACAAGGACTGTTTTTAACAGAAGCCCAAATGCAGGGAAAGGAATAAATTATCTTTGAAAAGTATAATTAGAAATCACTTAATGGGGTTACTGTAAAATAGACTCTGTAGTTTGCTCCCTCTTTTTTATTATCTTTTGTGTTTTTACTTCTAATGTAAATATTTATATTTACATTTATATTATCTTTTCCAGAACCTCTGAAGGTCCTGAAGTGGCCCAGGCAGCCTGCAGACCTGAACCCAGTCAGCCAATGTTAGCAGTGTGAGCAAAGAACTACAGGAAATGGCTGATATGTGTCATTAAAAACACGGTTTCTGTATCAAATCAAACGTTTTTTTTCTCATATATGAAACCCTTATGTCATAAAATGCTAACTAGTTCACAATCAATTATTTTTTGATTGTTGTCTTAGATTTCATCACCCAGAGTTGAAGAGAACCTTTGATAAAAAAATGAAAGATTTTCTACATGCTGTGCAGGTAGGAAAACCTGCTAACCTGACAGTGAATCAAATCCTTGTTCTTTGTTGTGCAGAGCTGCCAGTGTGTCGCTGTTAAGGTGTTGGAGTTATCAACATGGAGCCACCATGAGGGGGGGTGGCCTTCATGGTTCCTAATGTGAACAAGATCTTCTATTTAACCCAAGAAGTTTGCTGGACACATTCAAACCCAGGCTTCCTGTAAACTGAACTAACAACTGACAGTAGAAACAGCTTTAAAACATCTGTTATTAGGCCTCCAGGGAAAAACTAGAGTCCAGATGAACCTAAAATGGAACAGAAACACTCAACAATCAACAGTCAGACACGTTTGATGTGTGAACAGATGTGATGACTTTTTATTTATAAACGTATTTAATGTTTACTGTATTTATATTTTTCTTTCTGGAATAATAATGAAGTAACTGCAGCCCAACGCCCCTATTTACAGGCAGGTACTAAATATAAACATAACTTGATGAAAATAAAGGAAAAATAAAACATGTTCTGTTAGAGAAGAGAAAAGAAATAAAGGATCATCTAGAACATCTTTATACTAACAATTAATAAGCTTTTTTATATGATTTAAATTATTTTTTTACAGATTTAACAGCATCTGCAGCAAAGAAACACAAATAATTTATAAAACAAGCAGTTTTTACTCCTTAGAACAGATGAAGTTAAACTCCTTTAGATCATTTTTTTTCTTCCACTCATGTTCTCCTCTTGTTTCCATGGCTCCAGACATGTCACAGTCATCCACTGGTTCCCCTGAGGCCCAGTTCTTATACCCGACCACCTCATCACTGACCCAGAACCAGAAATCCAGAGTACAGGTGTAGCGCAGTCCCATCCAGACATAATCAGTGGAGGCGTTCTTAGCTTTCTCCTGGATCCATCTCTGCTCATCCAGGCTGGTGATGGTGACCAGGTCATGGTAGTGATCTCTGCAGTAGTATAAGGCATCCTCCCAGTTCATCTTCTCTTTGATCAGGGTCACTTTATCTGATATAGAAGATATAAAAGCAAAGAAATCATCAATATATATTTTTGTCATGTTATTTTTTTCTGAATCATGGTCAATAAGTTTCCTGAATACAAAAGTTTGTTTTATTATTATTTACATATGATGCTTTAATAAAGGAAATATTAGGTATAACTGTAATATTTGTTCATTAATGCTTATAAAAAAGATAACAATCAAGTACTGCATTTGAAATGTCCACACAGGTAATGGCTTTAAAAATAACTTAAGTTATATGTTTATCAGAACATCTCACCATTATAACAGATGAAGGGTTTCTTCAGACCACAGCTGTCAGTTTTCCATCTACCTTCATCATTAAACGCAGCTGCAGCACATCGACCAGTGTTGTACAGCGTATTGTTTAACATATTATTCCAGTGTCTGAAAGAGAAGCTGCTTCCATCTGACCACCTCCAGGTGTCTCTGAACAGACCAAAGTATGTTTTATTGTTTGCAGACGTCATCACTTCCTCCAGTTCTCCATCCTGTAGCTGCTTCAATCCACTGATCAGGTCTGTGTGTTTCTCTCTGCAGTAACTCTGAGCTTCCTGCCAGGTCTTCTTCTCTCTAATCAAATGATATTTCTGTGCTCTATTAGTTTCTGTGGATTAAACAGATAAACTTTCATCACATTGACTTTACATGTTTTTCTCTTTGATGAAACAATACACAATAAACTGTCTAAAGTAGTAAAGTTTGAATATAAATAAAAAACTATAGAAAAGGAAAATTTTACAATCTCACCATCATAACAGAGGAAATAGTTTTTATGTTGGCAACCAGTATCTACCCAACTGAGATCATTTGTCAAGCGCCCACAGCTCTCAGGATCTCCATTTCCATTATCAGTTGGTTCTTCTTGGTTCCAGTTTGTCTGACTTTCATTGAACTCCACTCCAGGCAGAGACCAGTACCATGTTCTGTTACCATCTGTCTGATCATACAGACCGATCCAAACGTCCCTTTGATTTCCTGCTAAGTTACTGAAGAGTCTCTTCATGTCTGCCATGTTAGACACTGTGGCCAGGTCAGTGTGTTTCTCTCTGCAGTACTGCTGAGCTTCAGTCCAGTTCTTATCCTGGTTAATGTAGAGATACTCATAGAGCTGACAGCTGATGAAACAACTCTGACCTGAAAACATTAAACATTTGATGTTTTCTCAACATAATAAAACAATTGTAATGGTTTACATTATAATGTTATTTTCAAATGTTATGTGTTACTTCCTGTTTGTTTCTTTCCATCTGAGTCTCTGTTGTACCAGAAACAAGTGAGTCTAGATTGGCTTCGATCAACTTACCCATCAGAGAGATCAGGATCAAACTCCACTGCATCGCTGAGATCAGCTGGAATATTTTCCTTAAACAGTTTGTCTCTGTTTCCATAGCAAAGCAAAATTAGATATCATTTTTGTTACATTTACATCTCCTACATATGAAGTAGCACAAATTAAACCAAATAGCTTTTCTGATTCTTCTAAAATGTCTGCTGAGAAGTATGTTTTACAGAGAGCATTGTGGGAGTTCTATACGTTCTCTCACACCTGTCTCTCCCTGATCCAAGAGAAAAATGAGCCACATTGTTCTAATTTCAAATGTGTCTCCATACAGTTTGGTTACTTGGAGGCACCGTCTTGGATTGTCTGTGGTGGTTCAGGGGTTAAACTGTGGGATTTAAGTACGGAGGTCAGACATTGCAGGTTCAAGCTGTCAAACTGTTTTAAGTCTCTCAGTTGAGTCTCACTCAGGGCCTCCAGATGTGCTGGACCGACCCTGCTGGAACCAAAGTTCTCCATAAGGTCATTGCAGGTCAATGATGAAGAGGTCCAGAAAAAAACAAAGGCCCCTGAAGGAGCCTTGAGTTAAGCCCCGCCCCCGATGCTCCAGCCTGTAGGCTCCAGTTTACAGCTGAGATCATAAGTGAAGGACCGCTGCAGTAACACTGAAACCATCTCATTAAAAAAGCTGCAGACTAGAAGAGAATCCTGATAAATTCAAGTTTTTCTAGTATTAATGTTTGATTTCTCTGTGTTTAGTTATTCACTGGTTTATTTTGTGCCACATCTCTTTTTTTTAAGTCAGTGTGAGCTGTCACCAGTTCAGATGCACAAATACTCAAAAATCAAAAAGAATTAATAATTAAACCATCCTTGTTGTCATGTTGAAGGTGAACTGCTCAACATCCCTGCATCAAAAAAAGGAAACCTAAATATTTAGCTAATAATTGAACCTTTGATGATAAAGATTATTTTTTGAACTAGAAACTGGAGAAAAGTGAGTAAATTTAATTTATCGCAATTTTCTTAGCAGCTCTAAACTGTAGCCTGCTAATTAAAATGATCTGAAGGGGTAAGGACAAACTCCACTCTGTCCTACTAGATAGATCCACTAAACGAGACCTGAGGCAGCAGGTTCACTATTTCCTGACTCCGCCCACCATTGTTTCCAAGGCAGCAGGGAGACACTAAAAACCAACAGCGCATGTTAAGGTTCAGGTACCTTCACACAGTCCCAGCCCAGGACCTCCAACTCCCTCGCATGGGACCCTGATTTCCAGAAGGACAAACATGTTCTGCTCAGTGCCTCCTGAGAGCTCCAGTGCAGCTATTCACAACTATAACGATCTGATTTGGTCATCTTCTGAGACTGATCTGCTGCGGACATGTGAGGAGCTCTCTGACATTTCAAATACGTTTTCTTGAATCGATCGGCTGCTTTACTGAGTTTAAACAACAAATGGTTATTTATTAAACAACTGCTGTGACTGAATATTTTGAGTTGAAAAGGTTTATCATTGCAAGTTTCCTGACAACAGAATAAATGTTTTTGTGAATGAATAATTGAATATGTTGAGTCATTTCAACTGAAAATATTAGTAGCTCACTGTAGCAAAACTTAGAAATAATGAGAAATAATCAGGCAACTTGTGGCTTTATTTTATCACATAGATCAAACAAGAATTGTTTTTGTATTTATAACCTTCATCTTACAAGTTAGGTTGTCTTACATTAACAAGTAAAGGCAACTTATTTACCAAGTAAACTTACAACAACTGAGTTGTCTTTGTTTGCAGAAGTAATTTGACTTTTCTTGTAAAACTAATATTCTACAAACAAAGATTACTCTTCTATGATAAAATGATACAAAAAGTTGTCTTAATTTTTGAAGCAGATTTAGCCCCATATTTTCATCAGTTTAATAAAGACCTAAAGAAAATAAGGGCAGTTATTCCCTTTTTCCATCACTGTATGAATTATATGTCAGACAAAAACATAAATATATTCTTTTACCTTATTGAACTGGGATGTTCCTCCCTGATGCACAGCTGAGAAATGTCCTCAGTTGAAGGTTAATGTGCTTCAGACACAGATATCTTTATAGCAGATAAATGTAAATGTTTTACAATTTGAATATTCAAACCAGGCAGGTCGGATGTTTCTCATGATCTATAAATAACAAAAAGGAAGTAATATGTTTGGGTTACTCAACATTTATATTTTTGGGATTTAAGTCAGCTAAACGGACATAAACAAACATCTAAGAAAGCTGAATTTATGCAACTCTGCATGTCATTGGCCAGGAAATAGCTTAACAGTGTGATGTAGGTTTATTTGTAAATGTATGTTGTCTATTAGACTGAATGTATCAGAGTCAGAGCAGTAACAGTGTGATATTGTTCTGTGGATAAATCCACATTAAACTGTAGTAAACTGCTTTTTATCTGCATTAATTCATTTTACACAATGCTTCTGCTAATCTCCACTATTTTCCCACAGTTCTAGTAATACTGTTATTTTGCTTTTTAATATCCTAAATTCTTTATGGGTGTTTTGGATCCAGTTTCATTAAGACAACAGAACTGATTCTGTATGGGTTCCATCAATAGTTACCATCATCACTACATCTTCATGCCACAATTAACTAACTTCCAGAACCATTCAGAACCAGTTGAACTAAACCAACTCAGCAAGAGGTTCTACTCCTGTGTCTTTGTAGGTTTACTTCATAAAATGATGGACATGAAGTCAGTTTAAAAAAAAGGATTTGAATGATGTGTTTATCCAAACCCAACCATAATTGGTAATTATATGGGGTGAGGGTTGCATAGGAGGGTGACCAGCTGAACCGCAGCTCTGTTCATCTCAGTCGATGTGTCCTTGGCCAAGAATCTTCATCTTCTGACCTACAGATGGCCCAGTGGCACCTGTGTTCAACAGGCTGACTTCAGTCAGCCTTTAGAGACTAACTGGGGGAGATGGAAGGAGGACAGCGCTGGATCAGAGGCCCGCTAGGCAAGGAATGTAAACAAAAGTCTATATTATTCGACCCCTTAGAATTTAGTTTCCCTACTTTACAGGAGCAGAAGCAAGATGGAGCAGTTTGCCGAGTTTGCCAAAATGCACTGATTCCCTCTCTAGAATTGCGACCTATATGTAAGGATAACATGGAAATCCTTCAGTCCAGCTTTGAAACTCCATACCATTAGAGTACATAGATACACCTGCCGCTCATCCTCATTCCTCCCATGTTACTCAGATTATTTTTATCTGCCTCTGTCAGTTATTCTCTGCCAGAATGTCTCCTCCTCACCTCCTTATTCAGTGTCAGTGCTCATCTTTAACAGAAACACAGAAGTTGGTCAGTTCAGAGACCTGGAAGGAGGGCTGAATTTGGAGGCAGATCGTTAACATTTACCAAGATCAGATTAAACAGAGCCGAGTAGAGTAGGTACTAGTGGGAAAAGGGCATCACTAAAAGTTTTGTAATAACAGGGGTTAAAAAGTTACCCAGTGAGGGAGCAAAAAGCCTTTACCAAAAAAAAGAAAAACAAAATATATTTAGCAAATCCACTAAAGGTTAAGTAATGGTTCAATTTGTAACTTATTAAAACATAAAGTCAGTTAGTCAGTCTTTGTTACATTTGGAGAAAAAAGAGAAACCTCAAAGGGCCAAGGATATGAGCCCAGCTCTGAAGTATGCGGTTTGCAGCATTGTGGTCTATGGGCATGTTACTGCAGGACAGACTGGTGTATTACAGCAGTAACAGTTTAAAGGTTCTCATTCAGGATGAAAGCCACCAGAGTGACCTCTGGTTTCCAGCCAACTTCCCTCCAAATTCCAGCCACTGTAGTGGACACACTATTTCTGCTGGGAGTGTCAATGTTTACTGTTATTCCATCCATTTATCCTGATTTTATTTTATTTATTTCAGGTTTACACTCTGGCAGCTTAGGAGGGAGTCCTCCCTGACAACATCATCGCTGGGCATTACATTAACCTAACAGACCTGTCGGTTACCATGGGAATGACCAGTCAAGGACCCATCATGGAAACAGGGGAACTTTTAAACTGCTACCACCGCACACGAAAATATGGCATCTTGATGAAAGAACATCACAGGAAAATAAAAAAGCAGTATGTGGAGGACATTAAAGATGAGGAACAAACTGGAACTACAAAGGGTACTTGAGCTTTTCCAGCAGTTGACCAAACCGTTTTACTGTATTGTCACCAGGAACCTGCTTCTTCTATACAGGCTATGAAGCACTGGAACATTGTACCTGATGATGTGAGGAGCTGTAGCTATCTGAGATCTGTTATAATCCAGTCTAAAAAAATCATCCAAAGACGTCTTAGATATTTAATTTTGGACTGTGTAAGGAAGTCTGGGTGATAATGAATTCATCTGCATGTGTGTTTTTTATCTGTGTGCATCTGTATGATGTGAGTAGAAAGTAAGCTGTGATAATCAATTTTGTTATTCTTCTGTAATATTTATGCATGTAATGTATTTTACAATGTGCCAAGGGACTAAAGATGGAAATGAGTTTCAAATGGTGACATTTGTGTTTGAGTTGTACACCTTGCCCTTTCATGTTATATATTTTTTTTTTGCCTGTTTTTGTCTTTCTTTTCTTTGCATCGTCTGATAAATCAGCTGAACAGGTCAGTTTATAATGTGCAGTAACATCAGATTGACAGAATAAAATGTATTTCCGTTCCAAACAAATCTCTGCTTGTTTAGGTTAGATACATTTTGTGAACCGCAGGATGTAAATCCAAGAGTTTTGTGTAGCTTTAACAATTTATATTTTCTGTTCCTCCTAAAAAAAACATACAAACAACAAAATGTTTTTAGCCAAGCAGAAAACATTGGATGTAACAAGAATGTTTATGTTATTCTGTTCTGCTTGAATAAGCTCCATGCTTATTTTTACTTCATTTTATTCCATTTAGATAGAATTGGAAGCTGTATTGCATTGTATATTTGTGCACTTTTTATAAATGGTAAATGATATAGTGTTTTTTTTAGTCAATTTACCAAAGTGCTTTACATTACATGAATTCATTCACACTCACACGGTGATGAGCTACATTGTAGCCACAGCTGTCCTGGGACTCACTGACAGAGGCAGCTCCTGTACACAGGCGCCACCGGGCCCTCTGACCACCATCAGTAGGTGGGTGAAGGGTCTTGCTCAAGGACAACCCTTCGGTTGCAGGGAAAACTCCTGCATCTGTTGTGAAGCAGTTTTTTACCCTTTCCTGTCTGTAAATATGAATAAAACTTTTACTTTTACTGTAGTTACTTTTTGTGACCTAATAAAAGGAAGTGAAAATGATCCTCAGTAAACTATTGATGTATTAGTTTC
>JAUZNJ010035671.1:0-12157 GCA_034780135.1 Jordanella pulchra
CCTAGCAGAGCTGGAGACTAGGAGTCTGGGGGGAGGGAAGTCTGGGAGTCTCTGCTGAGACTGCTGCCCCCCCGACACGGTCCAGGATGAAGCAGGAGACGATGAGAACGTCGATGACGACCCTAAATGCATTAAGCTTTAAAGCTTGAACCTTCCTCACAGACTCTTCCACGGACTCCTGAAACTCCTTTTTCATTTACTTGTTCTTATTTTCTGTGTTGTTTATTGTTTGTTGGGGTTATAATAAAGGTGCCATAGTTTCAATCCGAGGTTTTTGTGTTTTTTTATGCAGTGAACGATTAATCAGTCAGACCATCACTCTAAATGGGGGGCCACGGGGGGCCATGCCTTCCCTATCCAATCAGTGGTCAGCCCTGTGGCCCCTCCCTACCTGGTGTTTTGTTGTCACCAGGATGAAGAGTAATTTGCCACCTCTGGAAGCAGCAGTTCTCCTCTAAACCAGAGGGAGGCAGCAGTGATTCCATCACCTACATCAGCCTACCTGCACATTTTTAAAAACTAGTATAGTATAACAAAAAGTAAAAAAATATACAGCAGTATCCTACAAGGAAAGAGGACTATTATAGAGTGATGCTATTTTATGAATTAGTTTTTATGTTTTATGGGGTACAGTTTGTGTCCTTTTCTGTTTTGAGTTTTAACATCACTAGTGGCTCATTTTCCAGACAGTAGGCTGACAGGAAAGGAGGTGTGAGAGGAGGAGAGACATGCAGGAAAGGAGCACAATGCGGACTTGAACCTGAGCCGCCCGCGTCGAGGACTAAGGCCTCCGTACATGGGTGGTGAGCGCTAACCACTGTCTTTTCTAATTCAGGATAAAGATCAACTGCTCAGTTTGTTTCATCTATATGCTATGAAGAACCATAAATTCATTTAAACAGCACTGATGTATTAACATGAGTGTAGATTTATTAGCAGGGACTCAGCTGCTAGACTTGCCTTAAGCACGTCAGCATTAAGCTATAAATAGACATTAAAATATTTTTCATCACACTTCAGTCTCCATCTTGTCATTTTCTAAACTTGTCAGCTCTGTGTTTGACCTACAGTTAAATGTTTTTAATATTCTGAAGGAATTTCTTCCAGATCTGCAGAGTTATCTGACTTTATCTGAGCTGCTTTCACTCGTTCATCTGTTGTTCTCAGACTCTTCACAGAACAACTTAGCGCATCTGCTTCGACGTCAGGAAGTATTTGATATTTTAAGCTGATCCTAAACTAAACGTCCCTCTGCAGGAACCTGCAGACTCCTGCCTCAATTCCTCTCATCTTATCCGCTTCAGAGTCAGAGAGCAGCTAAAGGCATCAGGCGCCCCCTGCTGGACCCAGTCTGCAAACACCACAACCGCCCAGAGCCTCCAGAACCAGACCTCCAGCAGGCCCGGTTTAGCTGGATTATAACCAGGCTGCGTGTGTCACTGAGGGTCCAGAGGTTCTGGCCTGGGTGGGTTTCTATCTGGTACTGTCATTCCTCGCACAGAACCGATCTGGACCATTCCCGCCCTCAGGACCAGACATCAGCCCAATACTTTGCAGCGGCAGAAACAGGGAGGGGGTTCTGACCGGATGGCGAGCAGCTCCGTCTTCTCATCCGGATCCTCTGACTGCTCTCCTGAGGGTCAAACCAGAGACGTTAGTTAGCCTCCTCATTGAGCCTCCTTCAAGCTCCGAGCTCATCAGAATCCAGAGGGACTCACTTCCGCTGATGCCGGCGCCGAGCCGCTGGGCCAGAGCGCCGCTCTGAGCCAGCTGCTCCCTGAAGCTCTGGCCCATGTAGAAGTCGACGTCGTTGGCCCTCAGCAGCTCCTCAAAGGCCTTGGTGGTGTCTCCCAGGTGCTGGGTGAGCAGGCTGCAGACGGCCCCGCCCTCCCGGAGCCGCTGGCGGAGGAGCGACAGCTCTCTGGCCTGGGCTCTGATCAGCGAGTCGAACTTCCTGGAAGCAGGAAGCAGGACATCAGGTTCTGGTCCCAGTTTTTCCTCTGTCCTGATTTTTAATCTGCTCTCATCCTGTTTTCTATTTCTCTGTGATCCTGGTTTAATTTATTCCAATGTTTCTTATTTTATCCTGGTCATTTATTCCGGTTTTATTCTCTTCTCTGTTTTTTAGGTCTTCTACCTTGTTTTTCATTCAGATTTGACCTTTTATTTTATTCTATCTGTAATCCTGATTTATTTGGATTTTGTTCTGGTTTTTATTCCAGTTTTGCTGGTTTTACTGGATTCGTACCCCGGCCAGTTTGCAGAGTTTCCTTCCTCCTCCTTCTTGCCTCCTTTCCTCAGCCGGTCCTCCAGAGCGTCCACTCTGGACGTGAGCTCCTGGAGGTGGCGCTGTGGGACCGGACCTCCTCCATCAGACGACTGCCAGCCCTCGTCCTCCTCCGTCTGGGGGGTCCGGTCGCTGGAGGTGGACGGGGGGCGGAGGCGGCTCTGCAGCCCTCGGATCACCGCCTGGGAGCGGGACAGCTGGGAGCGGAGGTCCTGGACCAGGCGCTGGAGGGACGACACCTCGTCTCCGTAACCAGAGGTCCGATCGGTGGTTCTGGTGGGCCACCACTGCGAGCCACAGTCCAGAGACGTGCACATCTCCAGGTCATCGAACTCTGCAACGTGGAGCAGGGGGTGATCAGAACCGGGCCGGTCCAATCAGGATCAATCAGAGCGCGAGCCGATGATCTGCAGCCGTTCATCTGAACCTGCTGCTTCTCTGGTTCTGACCCAGATTCATCTTCACTGCCATCAAAAGCTGCAGCGGCTCTGGTTCTGCCGCCCCCTGCTGTGTGCTTCAGTGTACTGAGACGGCGGTTCTGGAGTCCCGGTCGGCGGACTCACCCGGGCTGCTGGCTCCTCCCCTCTCAGCCTCGTTCTCGCTGCGGCCGCACGTCTCATAGCCGAGGTCCTGCAGGTCCACCTGGATCTGCTTACTGTCCTGCTGCACGGCGGCTTCTGCTGCAGGGAGACAAAAGGTTCAGCCCAGCGGTTCTGGACACAGACGGGTTCTGGACACAGACGGGTTCTGGACACAGACGGGTTCTGGACGGCGGCTCCACTCACTCAGAAGCTCTCTGTAGTCGTGCAGCTGCGCCGCCTGCGCCTGCACCGTGGCCTCTGACACCATCAGACGCTCCTGCAGCTCTCGGCTCCTCAGTTGGAGCAGAACCGTCTTCTGGGTCGGCGCTGAAGACGAGGCGTCCTGCTGTCCAGAGGAAAGGCTAAGGGTCAGTGTGTGAGACCTGGAGGCTCCTGGAGCTTCATCAGAACCTGTAGGAGCTCCTCTACGTTCTGAAGAGTCTGGGTCCAGAACCGGGCCTTCCTACCTGTGAGGAGCAGGTCTCTGCTCCGCCCTCCATCCTCCCGGCTTCAGACTGATCTCCTTCCCAGACGTCCCACATCCCGCCCTCCTCCTCCTCCTCCTCCTCGGCCCGCCTCCTGGTGGCACCTTCCTCCAGCTGGAGCTTCAGATCTTGGTTCTCTGCTCTCAGGCTGAAGAACGCTCTCCTTCGGGACAGAGAGGAGCAGAGTTGAAGCCGGAACCGGATCAGGTTTCTGGAGAACCCTGAAGCCGATGGCTCATGGATTCATCTCACCTCATCTGGGACAGCGAGGAGAAGCCGGCGTTCTCCAGCTGAGCCCTCAGCTCCACCAGCTCTCTCTCCAGAAGTCGTTTGTGCTCCACCAGCTGCTGGACCTCCATCAGACCCTCGCCCTCCGGTCCGGCCTGTCGGAGACCCGAGAAGAACATCTCGGTGGTTCTGAGTGAGACGGGATGAGCAGGTGGCTCCTCTGAGGACCTACCTGAGGACCAGACTCCTCCTCAACGCTCTCTGTCAACTCTTCATCGTCCTCATCATCACAGCTCAGCTCTGCAGGGAGCAGAAGAGACGAAGGTGAGAGGAGAACCCAGACTGTGTGACAGAACCAGAACCAGGTCCTGAGGCTGTGAAGATGTTCATGATCCTTCAGCATCATGTTAATGACGCTTTTATCCACATCTTTTCCTAACATTAATGTTTCATTCAGGATCGATCAGATCTCGTTATTCAGATATTTATTCTGTTTTATGGAGATTTGTTCTTCGTTTTTACTCAGATTTGATCCAATTTCATTCAAATTTTCTTCTGGATTTTCAGATCCGATTATATTCTGTTTGATTCCATATTTCTTCTGATCTCATCCTGATGTTATTCATGTCCGTTCATTTATTCTAATATTTAAAGCAGGCGGGTTTAAGGAGCTGAGTTTATGTCCCTTTATGTTCACAGAACTTGTTGTTTATTAGCAGAGCGAAGAGTCTGAACAAGCTGTGAGTCCAACAGGAAACACGTTTATTAGTGACGTCAAACTGAGCACAGTTGTTACTGCAGAAATACAACAAAACACCAAAAAACAAACAAACATTTTTATTTGGGATGATTTTTGGCTCTGATTTAAAATCATGGTGATAATGATAATAAATGGACATGAGAGAATATTCTGGTTCTTCCAGTTTCACTATGATGATGATGATGATGATGTGAACATCATGCTGTCAGAGAGTTTAACGACTTTCATCATTTCAAACAGAGGCGCTGGCGGCCGCTTCCAGCCGGTCACCATGGTGACGCTGCCCCCTGCCCCATGCTTCTCCGATGCCCACCTCCAGAGTCCGGCCGCCTGCCGTCGGGCTGAGGGGCGTCCTGCTGCTGCAGCATCTCCCTCAGCTCCCGGACCTCCTGGGTGAGCCGCTCCACCAGAGGGAGGTCTGAAGGCTCGGCCAGCCGCCGCTGAACGTCCTGCAGCTCACAGAAACCAACCAGCAGAGCGTGAACACGCAGCAGCAGCACGTAGAGGCCTGCAGCTCAATGAGGGAGGAGGTCTCACCCTGACCATCTCCTCCTTCGCAGTCAGACTCCTGCTCAGCCAGTCCAGACGCTCAGCCATGCTCCTCCGCTCCTCCTGGTTCTCCTTCTCCCTCATCAGGGCCAGACGCAGATCCTCCTGTAAGGCCTGGACCTCCAGGTCCGCCTCAGGCTTGGACCCAGGCCCTGAGCTCAGCTGCCTGCGTAGCTCCTGGACCCTGGATGTCTGCTCACTCAGAACCTGGGTGAGTCGGGTCGCCGAGTCCTGCAATGAGAGCAGACGGCCTGTCAGAAACCGTCCACCGTCTGTGGTTCTGCTCCTCGGCTCTACCTGAAGGTACTGGTCCCTGGCGCCGATGGTTCTGAGCAGGTCCTGGACCTGGTCCTGGTGCTCCCGGGCCTGCCGGATCCGGTCAGACATCACATCCTGGAAGAGTTGGTCTTTAAGCTGGAGGCGGAGCTTGAGCTGCTGCAGAACATGTTCTGGAGCAGAACGGACCTGAGGCAGCAGGGAGCAGCGCAGGTCCTGCAGAACAGGAAGACGCTCATCTAACGGCGACACATTTGATCAGGAAAACTGAAATATGAACATTTCTGATAAAACAGATTTTATTACTTTTCCCTTTAAAAATTAGAAAAATAATCAATTTGATGTTTAGTAACAAATGGATAAAAGACACCTCATTAAACTAGCTTGTTGCTAAATTAGCTGCATTTGGTTAGCATTCCTTAGATAATAGAAGCTAAGCTAGCTTTAGCTGTTGTTCACCTGTAGCCAACAGTTTAGCATAGCTTAGTTCTCCTTAGCTTAGCATTTTTTTATTTTAAACTAAAGTAGCTTAAATGAACTAAACTCTCCTAAGTTCAATGTGCTAATTTCAAAATAGCTGAATTAGCTCCTTATTTTAGCGTAATGTAGCTTCTGCTGTCTTAGCTAAGCTTCCTTTAACAAAGTTCTGCTTTTAAATTCAACCTTTAGCATTTTTCTACCAGCAGTCTTTCACAAAGGAACCATTTTGTTCGATTAATCTGCAAAATGTTTCCTAGTTTTGCTCAATTTCAGAAGCTGTTTGTTGAAACAACAAAATGTCTCAAATTATCTCAAAGAAAACAGTTTGAGGGACAGAATGAAGGGTTTTAGCTCAACAGGCTAAACCATCAGAAGCAGCAGGACTTTATTCTGCTCTTCTCTCTGTTTTTATAGCCTCTTGTTTTTTATTAATGGTTGTTTTCTGCTGTCAGTTCTGAGGCTGCTGACAGACCAGAACCAGAACCAGAACCCTCTCAGTGGGTCTTCAGACCTGGACCTCCTGACTGCGAGCGAGCAGCGCTGCCTGCAGCTGATCAATGATGCCGTCTCTTTCCTTCAGGATCTGTCTCTGCACGTGCTCCACGTCCTGCTGCTGCTTGCGGACGTTTGTCCAGGCGTCGGACACCTGCTCCAGCTCCAGAGTCTTGGCTCTCAGCAGCGCCTCCAGGCTCTGAGACAAACACCGGGGGTGTTGGTGATGCAGGCAGGGAGCAGCTGGACGCGTCGGACAGCAGAGGAGCTTTTACTCACGGCGATGGTCTCCTGGTTGTTGTCCAGGACGCAGCGCTGCCTCTCCAAATCACGCTCCTTCTCTCGGAGCACCAGCTGAAGTCGTCGGGTCTCCTCCTCTCTTTCCTCCATGGAGCGAAACTTCTCATCAACGGCTCGCTGGCGGGAGACAGAAAAACCATGAAGTCTTGCTGCGTTTCTTCAGGAACAGACTTTTATAAAGAGCTGAAGATAAAGTTCAGTGCTGCTGGAGAACAAACGTTTTAAACCATTTTATTAGTATTTATTCCTTCATGCTGTCCGTCTTTCCTCACTGCACTGCCTCCTATTCTTCCAGTTTTCATATTTTTCCCTTTGTGTTCATATTCACGCTTCCTTAAGCGTTTAACGTTGCTGCAGGGTTTGTCCACCAGGGGGCGTTAGATGGAGCCAAATGTAAACAAATACATCATTAAATAAATGATGCACCATTAGAATTTACGGCTCGATAATGACATATTTAACACTTGAACGATGACTAAACATCCTGTTCTGGAAGCAGTCAGGATGTCCGATCCGTTTCACCTCCAACGCTCCGTCTCTCTCCGTTATTCGCTGACGGAGCTTCAGAAGGACAGCGTCTCTGTTCTCCTGCGGTTCCTTCAACATCTCAGCAGCGTAGTCCTGAAGAACAGCAGAAGAAGTTTGGTGCAGAAGCAGCAGAACTGCGTTTATTTAGCAGAGCAGCCAGTGAAGATGAATCAGCT
Organism: Jordanella pulchra; assembly: GCA_034780135.1. Lineage (NCBI taxonomy): Eukaryota > Metazoa > Chordata > Actinopteri > Cyprinodontiformes > Cyprinodontidae > Jordanella > Jordanella pulchra. The sequence continues at coordinate 7,143 of JAUZNJ010035671.1, forward strand.
CCATTTAAGGTAGAATATGAGAAAATGAAAACATTTCTGCTTCTTATGCAGAGATTTTCCTGCAGCTTATTTAGTTTGCTGTAAAACTGGGCTGCAGCTAAATCCTACAGGTGGAAGTTTGTCTGAGGTTGGTTTTTAATTTTGATATTTGGAAACGATGGATATGTTATGATTGTAAACAGTGTCTAATTCAGACGGCTGCTCCCTGAGGGACTCCTGCTGCTTGCTGCTGGTTCCAGCTGTGTGACAACATCTGACCTCCACCAGCTGCTCTTTCATCTGCAGGACGGTCCTCAGCTCTCGGACAGTCCTCTCTCTCTCCTCCGCCTCCCTCTGTCGCTGGTGCTCGCTCTCTCTCAGCTGCTCGTCCTTCTCCTGCAGAGCAGAGCGAACCTTCTGCAGAAGCAGCTGCAGCTCCTGAGCATCGAACAAACAGCACAGAAGGTCTGGATGCTGGTTTCTATGACCTGCTGAAGCTGCTTCTTGCGCTGCCACAGAGCTGCTGTTCTAGCGGCGCCACCTTGTGATCAGAGCAAACACTGCAGCCCCATGGATCAGCTCTGAACCATCCACCTGTTACTCACCTGGCTGTGTCTCTCCGTCTCCCCCCTGTGCTGCAGCGCCCCCTGCAGGTCTCTCTCCAGCCGGTCCAGGGCTCGGTTCTGGTCCTCCTGGTTACGGGCCGCCCGCCGCTGGGCCCGCTGACCGGCCTGCAGCTCCAGCTGAGCCTGGAACAGAGACGCCTGCAGAGCCAGGACGTCCGCGTGAGCCGGAGCCTCGGTGCCGGACGGCTGCGGGTCAGAGCGGAGGTCTGAAGGCTGCCTGCTGGTTCTGGTCTGAGATGATGGCGGGACAGCCCAAACCTGCACGTGGCTGCGGGCGGCGAGGGAACACAGCATCTTCTTCTGCTCCTCCATCACCAGGCCCAGTTCAGAGACCTGCCAACAGAACAGAACCCGTCTGTCAGAACACGTCTCCCTTCCCTCTACGACATCCAGCCCGTGAACGCCCCCCTACCTCCGTGTCCTTGGAGCTCACGCTGTCAGTCAGGTTCTGGATGTTCCTCTCCTGCTGCCGGGCCAAATCCTGAGCAGAACGCAGCTGCAGCTCCATCTCAGCCAGACGCTCCTGCAGCTTCTACAGACAGAAGGACGAGACGTCAGAGCCGGACGCCGGCGAGGAGCTGTGCGCCAGGAGAAGGTTCTGGTACCTGGTTCCGGGTCTCGCTCTCTTTGATCTTCACCTGCAGAGATCGGACCTTGTTCTGGGCCTCCTGCAGCTCTCCTACACACCGACCCGCGGCGCTCTCATAGCGACTCAGCCGACCCTGCTGCTCATCGATCCGCCGCTGGAAAACACACATGGAGCGGTGAGAGCCTGCAGGGAGGGGCGGTGCCCCCCCACCCCTCCAGGTTCTGATCCTCACATCCTCTATGATGCAGGATCAGCAGCCGGGAACAGAAAGGAGCCAACGGACTCGGTTCTGAGGTCCAATCCTGCTCAGGAAGTGCTTTCTGTAACTTCCTGTTTGCTTTGGACTCGAATAGGTTCAGATAAATCAACCTGCTGCTTCAGGATTGGTTGAAGTTTAGTGCTGCTGCCTCCAGCACCTGCTGCTGTGGAAGCTTTAGGATTATTATGGGATGGGTGACCTGCTGCTTTGGTTTCCAGGTTCTAGTCAGTCGTTCTTCAAGCATAAAGTGACGGATTTCACTGGATGATTCCTCCCAGTCTGGCAAACTGGGACAGAACCCCCCCCCCCATCTACATGACAAAGCCGGCCGTTGCCAAGGCAACACAGCGGAGTCTAGGATACTGACATGGGAGGAGACGGGATGGACCCGGTTCCCACCATCTAACACCAAGCCCTGCAGTTCTGGTCTCTACCTGCTGGAACCGGATCGGGCCGCAGCGCAGGTAATCATCCAGCCACCGCTCCTCCATCTCTTCCAGCTCCGCCTGCAGCTCCTGCTCCGGGGAGAGGACCACCACCTCCGGGACGGCCTGCCGGCGGTACGGCTGGCAGGGACCGGCTGGGACGGACTGGTTCTGCTTGGCTTTCAGCAGAACCGGGAGCTTGCTGCCCCGGGGGGGTCTGAGCGGCCGGTACTGCCAGCCCCTCAGCAGGCTGAGAAGGCCCTCCAGCCTGGAGGAGGAGCCCTCGCTCCACAGAGGGTCTCTCCTCACAGACGCCTCCTCGGGTTCCTCTTCCTCCTGGGTTTGGGGGATTTCCAAAGACTCCTCAGAAGAAGCAGGACTGGGGCTCCCTTTATGGGCCCCAGCAGGAGGATCCGCTGTGGCCCCAGCGGCTGTGGTCGGGTCCTCCACCCCCAGGCTGGCCCCTGAGCAGCCGGTAGACGGGCCACAGGAGGTGCTTCTGCGTCCAATTCTCCTCGGCACCTTGCAAACGGCCTCGTAGTCGGAGTCCGCCACCCGGAGCGCGGCGCAGCCCCGGCATCTCCTGGCCCCGGTGCACCGGTGGAGGTGCTGGTCCAGCCCGGGCTCCTCTTTATCAGCCCAGGACTCGTAGACGGAGAACACCAGGTCCTCCTGGATCAGGTCTGAGTAGCTGAGGTCGAGCGGCGCCGACAGGTCCTCGGCCGAGGCGTCCTGTGGCCGGTCCATGCCGCTCTCCTCCGGGTTGCTCCTGCGGTACAGACCGCCGATGCACTGCCGCAGACGCTCCTTCTCCAGCAGCAGCTTGTGCAGGCGCTCCAGGGACAGCGCCTCCACCCGGGCAATCACCGTGTCAAAGCGGTACATCCGCTCCAGCATGAAGGTGCACTTGGAGCAGGCGAACTCCCTGCGGCCGTCCCGGCTCAGCTCGCGGCCCAGAACGTGGGACAGCAGCACCTGCAGGCTGAGTTTGGCTCCGGGGTGGAAAATCCAGCGGCGCTGGTTCCCACAGAGCTCCCGGGCACAGATCCTGCAGGCCTCCTTCATCTTCACCACGTCCAGCATCACAGGACGATCAGGAGGGATGATGGATGGATGGATGGAGGGATGGATGATGGATGGATGGATGGATGATGGTTGGTTGGATGGAGGGATGGATGGATGATGGTTGGTTGGATGGAGGGATGGATGGATGATGGTTGGTTGGATGGAGGGATGGATGGTTGGATGGATGGATGGATGATGGATGGATGGTTGTATGATGGGTGGATGGACGATGATGGATGGATGGATGTCAGAAGGTCTGGGGTTTGTATTTGCTCTAAATTTGCTGAGGATGACGCAGGTCCATCAGCTGTTCTTCTTTTCTGATCCAGGAGCCCAAATCTCGTCGGATCACGCAGACAGGACCGAACCACGTGACCCCCTCCCACCCAGATATGTATGTTTTCCTCAGGATGAGTCCAGCGTCGCTCCGTCTTTAACTCTTCATCCCTCCTCCTCCTCAGCAGCGGACCCTGCTCTCCTCTCTACACGGTTCGGTTGGTAAAGAAACCCGATCCGGTCCAGTCTCCGTTAGCGACGGAACCAGCTACGGCCGGAGAGGAAGAACACTGAGATCCCCTATAACTAGGAAGATGCGTCACTCCGAGGAAATAACTGAAGAGAATCTTCAATCGAGCAGCCTCCACCTCCGAAGATCATATAAATCAAAGAGGATGCATCACTCCGCGGCTAAAAATGAGCCCCGAGATAGAGATGACTACGAAAGACGCCACCATGATGGTTTCTGTCAAAACATATGTTAAATAATGGGGACGGTTCGGGGTTTTTACCATAGATTCACCATTTGGCCTGAAATAAACTAAAGTATTTCATTTAGAAATAGATAAAGGAGAGTTTCAGCATAATTCATTTAGCCAATAGCCTTTAGCTGATGGGAATCTTACAGCACAGCTCAGATCCATCAGTTCTTCCCTATTACATTTATTGATTTATTACAATTACTCATAAAAGCTCCTTCTGCAAGGCCACATTGTCTAGCTGAGATGTCGTTCGGGTGTGTGATTGACCCCATCCTGAATGATGATCAGGGCTCAGGTGTGACTCTACTATATTCAGATACCATCATCCAAATGAAAACAGCCTGGGAGAAAATGAGGCAAAAGTTCTCTCCTACTTTAAGAGTTTCAAAACTTTGAATTTAACGTTTTTCTCTCTAATAGTCACCTAATGCCAGCCGCAGGGCATTTTCGGTTCTTTTTAATGAGACAGAAGAAAAAATTAAGCAACAACTTTACCCAAAAAAATTATTATTAATGGAGCCCATAAAAGAACAGAAAGGTCCTCTTTTAATAAACTGACTGATCCACGGAGCCAAACAGGAGCTGAAGGCTGCAGACCCCTGATCCCACCCGAACTGCCACCTTTCTATTCAACCCTCAGGCAAGATTTGGGAAAAATGTCGTGTGTGGATCGAATGAACAACGGGAAGCAAAGCGGACACCATCATACATTTAGGTTATGCTTAGCTGTAATAGACAGGAAGTAGAGTTAGCGAGCTAGCGCAGACCAGAGACCAGTGACAGAATGAGCTTTTAATGAGGCGGGACGTACCAACCTTATCATGTCAGCTAGCATTGGTGACACTACGGATGTTCTAATGCTGCATGAGGGACGCAGGCAGAGGAATCGTGATGATGGGAGCTAAATGTTCACTACATCGGATCCTATTTCACAAACGTCTTTAGCACATTTACTCTTCTTCGTTGATAGAAACACGTCTAACATAGCCTGAAGCTAAAGGTGCAACGTCTCAGTTTTAGTAAAACAGGTACACAGTTAAAGTCATGCCAGGAACAAATTAGCTGCTGTTTCGGCACATATTATAGGGAGAAAAAGTACAGGGGCCCCAGGAGCCAGGACCTGTTCTACAGGGCGACCGGCCCCCATTGGCCCCTGTCTAGAACCACCCAGGGGCCGGCCCAGCACCTCATTGTCTGCCCTTCTGTTCTTAGAAACCTTTAAACCTGACAGGCTGATTGTGGAGTACCACAGGGATCAGTGCTAGGTCCAATTCTCTTTACTATATATATGCTCCCAGTTGGTAGAATTATTAG
>JAUZNJ010035672.1:0-12157 GCA_034780135.1 Jordanella pulchra
TGGTGTGCTACTGCTTGGGTGGAAAGAAAACCAGCAGCCACGCGGCCCTTTCTGGAACCAGTTTGAGACCCCTGCTCAACAGCATTGCGATTACTCTGGCCTGGTGCCTTGGTACAACTGCAACATAAATAGCTCTGTCACACTAACCAAGTGACTAAGGCCCTATTTGTAAGTGTCTTGCAAAAAAGCCTTAAGCAGGAGAAGACTGGGCCACTGGAATGGAAGCAGGGAAACGCTGAATTATAGTTTTGATGCTGGGAAAGTTTAGTGGAGGGACGACTTTGATGTTAACTTGTGGGTTAGGGCTCAACAGTTTGGGAGACCAAGTTGACCTTTGGAGGGATACAGAAGCAGAGTCAGCCTGAAGAGAGTCAGACATGGTTCACGGACTACAAGTGGGGCAAGAGGAGATCAGTCACCAGCCATAGGAGAGTTTCACTGCTCCACAAAATGGAGAGCTAAGAATTCATATAGCATCACAGATTTCAGATTGTCCAGTTCCAAAGTACACGAGGAGAGAGGCCCGTTTCACAAAGCAGGTTTATTAAAAAAGTTTTTTAAACCTGAAATCAGGGAAAGTTTTCTGTTTCACAAAGAGCGGTTACTCAGTGGCAATCCTCTCCTCTTAAGCTTGGTTTTTGCTTGATGCATCCACGAGCTCTGTGCAGAGAAATTACGTAATTTCGGGATTTCACGCCCTTCTGTGACTCCATGCAGTCAGAATTCCTGCAGGGGAGCACAGCGTGAAATGGGTAACTATGCAGATGGATCCACGCGGAAAACATGGCAAGCGAGCAGCAGCTTCTGCGCAAATAAGACCATGAAAACCCTCAATGGCTCCCTCCGGTGGAGAGGATGAGAACCCCAACCCCTGCTCCCTGACATTTAGGGCTTTATATCTAAACAGATATAAAGCCCTAAATGTCAGGGAGCTATATCTGTTTAGAGTTGCTTATGGTTAAATTAGGATTAGAGTGTGGGCTTTGATGTCTTCAATGTATGTATCTTTTTTATTTCTTCCTTTTTATTTCTCTTTCTCACTGTTTGCGTCACATGCTGTTTTTATTTTAATTATGTAAAGCACTTTGAAATGCCTTGTTGCTGAAATGTGCTATACAAATAAAATTTGATTGATTGATTGATATATGTGAAAAAGAGGATTTTAAACTCTATTCTAGAATTAACAAGGAGCCAATGGAGAGAAACAAAGATAGGAGAAATATGATTTCTCTCTTTAATTTTCATCAGAATTCTGGTTGCAGGATCACATGAAGGATTTTATCTACAGTTTGTAAACTTCCTGATAGCAAGGAATTACAATAGTCATTATGAAAAAATCTAAGTAACACATGCATGGACGCATTTCTCTGCATTATCCCTGGACAAGTTATTTCTAATTTTTGCAATATTCCAGAGATGAAAGAAGGAAGTTCTAGAAACCTCTTTGATATGAGATTTAAATGACAAGTTCTGATCAGAAATGATACAAGTCTTTTTACTTTTTGATCTGAGATCAATCTAATCCCATCCAAATGCAGTGACTGACTAATCAGCTTCTTTCAGAAACACTTCTCCATAGACAATAAGTTCTGTTTTTTATGGATTCAGAAGCAGAAAGTTAGGAGTTATCCAGGTTTTTATTTTTTCTAGTCATGATTGTAGTCTATATAATGGGGAAGTTTCATCAGGATATATGGACAAATATAGCTGAGTATCATCAGTATAACAGTGGAAATGAATCCCATACTGTCTAATAAACCAAATATGCATGACTCTTTTAAGTAATAATGGTTTCGGAAATAACTATCTTCAACTGCCCTAAACGACCTGGACTCCCAGCAAAAGAACATTATTGTGCATGTTTATTTTATTATTTGCATAAGGAATATTCTTTTCTTAAAATTACAGTCACAGAGTTGATGTAACTCATGAAATGGATGATTTTCCTGCTTCTAATTGAAACAGTAGACAGGAAGTGGACTCCTGGTCCTGCTGCTTTAACAGTAAGTTTGACTTTATTAGTGGTCAGTTCAGTTCCCTGGAAGTGAAAGTCTGGGTGAAAACTTAATTTTTCACTTTATTTTTAAAAAATGCTATAAACAGATATACTGAGCTCCACATTGGATTTTTTATTTTAATCAAAGTCAGAGCTGTAGAGAACTACTGTAAAAAGTTTTCTCTATATAATTAATATGTTTTTCCCTTAATTAATTCCTGTCTCATTTTATCTATTTGTTTTTATTTGCTTGAAAAATAAACTTCACTAATATTGCTAGAGATTATATTTCACAGCTGATTTCCTCTCATATTTCTCTCATAAGATGTGCAATTGCTTTACATGATGTTTATTGATATAACAGGAAGTTGGCCTTTGACCTCTTTTTCTATTTGTGTGTCTATTTCTAGCAGGATTCAACCCTGAAGTGTTAGTTCATCCATCAGCTTTAAATCTGTTTTGCTCAGCAGATTCAGTAGACAGCACGCACCGTAAGTTTTCTGGAGGGATATGGTTAGGAGATTTCCAGCCACCCCTACATTGTTGGAGGAAGAGATTCTTGCAGGGATGAAAGCTTTGACAGCCGTCAGGGGGATGATGTAATCTTGTAGGGCTGCATGTTTTCTGTACCAGCTGGAAAACAGAGCTCCAGAGACGACATCTGGAAGTTTCACAGTGTAATCTGACCAGGCATGTTCAGTCAATATAGGAAGGGGCACAAATATGGTGATTACTGTGTGGATGGTAAAGAGGAAAAGGCATGGATGAATGGAGAGCAGAAAAAATGAATGAGTGATGTTCTTAAGGGACAGAGGGATGCTCAAATGAATTAATGGTTGGAGAGAGGAGAGGAAACGGTCTGAAGAGGTTGATACTAATGATTTTAGCCATGCCAGAAAACTAAATGGAGGGCCATCTGTGAGTTTAATACAAGATGAAACATCTCAGTAACCTTCAATGAATTGTTTAATTCAGATTTTATTAAGTCTTTATGATCATGCTTCCTTCTTGGTTAATTTTAAGATGTAGATCCAAAGTATGGTAAAAATTCAAACAAATATTTTAATTTAGATTTATTGGAAAAACTTTTATATTGTAGGCATGCAAAAACACATTCAGTAATTAAAGCAAACATCAGTCGACCCATTAACAGTGTTGTGTAGAAGTATTTGCCTCCTTAAAGGTTTGCATAACATTTTTTCAGATCATGAATTAAAAAATGAAATACCCACTCCCCAAGAAACAAAACCCCCAGAAAACTGAGTACATGTAAAATGATAATTTGCCAAGAGAAAATGGGTTTCCACAAAAAAGTAATCACCCCCTAAACCATACAATAGGTGAGAATATTGCAAACTTAGGTTATAATCTGATGGTCATTGATCTTTTTGCACAGGATGTTATGCCTTAACCTATTAGACCTTTTGAATACCCTAAACGTTTTATTGTTTTAAGCCAGGAAAGTGCAGCATCCATCTTTTAACCACCCGACTGGCACATCAACATGTGGGAAAGGGGAAGTACTGCCTTGCTTTATGCACCACAAAAATGAAAAAAAAAAAAGCGTCCATTCCAGCACTTACTGTGGTATTTCATTATAAGAACATCAAGACTTAGGAATAAAGTGGTGTACATTTTGATGCATTTGACTTTTTTAAAAACTTTGTCTTTATACCCAATGCTCTGGCCAAGCTACTAGTATAACTTGGGGGTTAAATACAAATGTTCCATTATTTCAGCCGTTTTTTTGACTCCATTTGTCAGAAAAAACAGGACCCTTTCTTTGTGCTCTCACTTCATGCAGATGTATGGAATGTGGGACAATAAAAGTCTAACTTAATGGGCAGTGTCAAAAGGGTAGCGATTGTAGGTTGAAAGACAGTTTTGTTCTTAAACGTCTTATCTGGGAAAAAATAAACAACAAAACAGGCAGCGCTAGCTTCTGTTGCTCTGATAATGGTTTTCTGCTGTCCGGGAACATGGAGAACGTTTACAGAGCTGCTGCTGTTTCCACTCATGCTGTCAGCTTGGGTTATTTATCCTGTTCTCCTCTGCTTTGAGACATTTGCTCTAAAACACAGAATTCAGCCCCTTGTTCTCAAGTGCATTCAAAGACTAGAACACACCCACATTCATAACCCCTCGTGTCCACTGCACACCCACGCATTGTGAACTTGCCAGGATGCCGAGTCTAAGCTGACGTCCACAAGAGACAATAAGTCAGCATGAGAACTAAGACACATGAAACTCAGCATGATTATTCCCAAAGTGATTACACCAGAAAAATGTGCACACAACAGCAAAAGATACACATATAAAACAAAACAAAACATAAAAAAATGTCTGATAAAGAAGCATTTTGGAAAGTATGACAAAAAACGATAAGCAGAAGAAAACCAATAAAGATAAAAGAGGAGGAAATCTGGAGCATATTTAATTCTCATAAGTTTCATGGCTCTACACTGCACCTAGCTATGCCAGGCGTGTCTATCTTGCCAGGACTATCTGTTGTTAAATGCCAGTAGATGGGGCATAGAACTACCAGGTCCCACCCAAACCTCCTGACTTTACTCCTCCCTGAACATTATCCTGTTTATGAGCAAACATAGATACCCTCCCAACATACCTTTAATTATAATCTTTCCAACTGTTTTAGTTCATGTTTGCTCACACCTTTTTTATCTTAGTAAATTAACATCCAGTTCAGGAATCTGAATGACTTTGTTTTCCAAAGGTGCTGATTTGCGATAAGCTTTAAAGCATTTTATAGCGGGTTTGGTATGCTGCAAATGAGCAGGTGCCAGTTGGGTGTGTAATTTTACTTTAGCTGGTTCAGTCTTTGAAAACCACAGGTGCTGAGCTGGGTGACTTTTATAACCCAAGGGAAGTCTGACAAACTAACACCTGCTGACCTGTGCTGATCACATCTGACTTTGGTGTCGTTTAGTGGTACATCTGTGTTAATGTTGATGGTAAAAAAGTGGTGGTCAGCTGAGCAAATATGACTAAAAACCTACTGAGCTCAATCAAGGTGACACAGAGTTCAACTTAATCCTAACTCGGGATCCTCCGAACCGATATTATTATAGGATATCGGTACCATATTAGCCAAAAAAACCAATGTTGGATTTTATCGTCTGGAATCTAAAATCTCAGATATTTTCATGCTGACAGAAAAACTCTGCTCCTGTTAAAAGTTCCTGTAACTCATTGGTCAATTTTACATGAGTCAGTTGTTTTCATACCACTTCATGTTTATTCTCTGTTTTAGTAATATTATTTTAGCCTTTTTTAATATTCTGCAGTATAAATGAAGTAATAAAAGCTAGTATGATTTATGATTAAATTGTATCGTGTCGATATTGCTATAGGGGAATTCTCAAAGCTGCAATATTGGTATCATTTTGGAAATAAAAAAAGGTGTGTAAGGACAGCCCTCATCCTTTAGATATGTTGAGAAAGAATGCAGAAGCTTACTTTATTGGCGTATACTAAAGATCCTAATAACTGCAAAGCTCTATATGTTTTTAATGTTCTGGTAGCATTAAATTGACTTGAAGAGAGAATATACTTGAACTTTGTTTATTTCAGGAATATTACGCCAATGTTTCTGCCTGTTGAACTGGTTACTTGATCAAAATGTTTTTCAGTGCAGCTGTCTGTAACTGATATTTACTATGGCTGCACTCAGCTGTCTAAAACTGATAGAGCAAAGCAATGTTTAGATAAATGTGATGTTCGCATCATTCTAAAATCATCATAAAAATGATGGCATCATTTTCTCTCTTATTTGGAAAACATCTGTCTGAACAGTCTGAGTGATTCCAACCAAAGATGCTGTTTTACATTTACATTTAACACTTGGCAAAAAATGTAAACTAAAAGATAAAAAATATCCTGAGAATGTTTGAAACAGTTTTAGGAGAAAGCCTCCTTAGGAGAAAGTGAGTGCTTTGATGGTTGAAAAAACAAATGCAAGAGAAAATGCTACAAACCAAAAAAAAAAAAAAAAAAATACTGCAATTACTGGAGAGGCAAAAAAACAAACAAAAAAAACGTAAAATCAACATAACAAATGCAAACAAAAAATGCTGCAACCACAAACAAAATGCTGCAAACACTAAAAGACAACTATACAAATAGTAAAAACAAATAGTGCTCCAGATCTCTAAAGGGAGTTCAAGAAAGAACAAACCATATAAGAATAAACCCTCTGTACAAACAGGAAGTCAATCTTTAATGTGGGATTTTTTAAAAGAAAACTTGCAGAAAGAAAGTAATTTATTTATTATTAAAGTTAACATGTTTACATCAGAATTTGCCTTTACAAGAAATGTACTCATGAGAACATTAAAGTTTAGCAGCAAGTAGTGAGTGCTTTGCATCCCATATTTTCTTAATTATTGCTGGATGATTTTCTTTTTCCATCGAGATTACATCAAAAACCATTATGTTCTTCCTTCAAAAAAAAACCCCAACATTATTGTGTGCTCATTTAATTGCATTTTTGCTCATTAATATCATATATCCTATAATGAATATCTGCAACTTTATGTTTTTTTAGTGTAAATGCAAACTACTACTTTGTAGAATTGACTCTTTTCTCCAAATTAAACACTTATTTTTCACAAAAGAACTGATAGACAAGTTGCATTCATTGCCTTGGTAACAGTAATATCTGTACAAAATAAGTTGGTAAAGTGAACTTAGGTGTGATGTCAGACAGTTCATAGTATCTCCTGTGCTCAAGTCTAATCTCTTTTACAATGTTGCTAAAAGCAAATTGACATCTGCTAATACTTAGATGACTATTCAAACATAGGAGGAACAAGAGTAATCTCTGCAACAACTTCTGAGCAAGTAACACATTTCACAGAACAAAAAGGAACTAATGTTAGATGAAAGGCCAAAGCCTAACCAATTCAGAAATAAAACAGAAACGAATCCGTCCATCCATCCATGCATCTAGGTTAAAAGGTATATGTAAGACCCTTGGATCTTTTTCCCATACAAAGATGGTGTTAAGTTTGAAATCATTTCAAAATCTAGATTCTAGGGATACTTCAGTCACTGTGGGTATTTTTTTAAAAAAAACTGTAGACAGTTAAAGGAGACCTATTAATTTTTAAAAGGTGACATTTAGGATCAAAGATTGCAGTACCAGAACAGCTTTATATTTCAAAGATAATTTCCATCTAGAATGAGAGCAGCTCGTTTATTGGATTCCCGGGCAGAGATTGTAATAGCTTTCCACAGAAGGGGGTTTTAATTTGATTGGATATAGTCAGGGGTTACCAAGGACAGACAAAATGTGTCTGTGCATAGGACATGTTTCTATAGTTGACTTGTTAGGACAGCTTGACTCTGATTTGTACTTGAGCTCAGCAAAAAAATAGACCTGATCTGCCCGGGGCTATTTTACATCAGCTAAATTAGCCGTATACTTTGCAGCATCCATGTGTGTATATGTGTGCCTTAAGAGTTTAAGGGATCTCTGTAATTCAGTTGCTAGGGACAGGAAATGGAGCCTCTTTGTGAGAGAGTCACAAAGGAGGAGCAGATGGGATAGAGCATAGAAACAGTGGAGAAAATTAATCAACATGTGTTTTTCTAAGTAATGGAAACAGTTTCACAGAGATGACATGTAATTTAGGCCCCTGAGTCTCCTTGAACTATGAACTCCATGGATGCACAGATTTGTGTTTGGATCCTTCTCCTTCTCTGCTTACAACATGCCAGATCTTTTTCACTTAAAGAAATAAGTATACCATATCCTGTTATTGTAATGTGAAACAATAATTGAATGAAATTGCTTGTCACATACGGCCTTCCAAATCAAAAGCACATTTGGTATTTTGTTTGATCTCGTGGGCTAACCATAGTTTGTTTACTCGCCTGTTTGGACAGAATGGAAATGAATAGATAGATACTCAGGTGACTGAAGCTCACTAGTTTATCTTAAAGGATATCCTCAAGGATAAACACGGATATCTTAGCCAATATAAACATGATCCAGTCACATGGTTTCCTCCCAACTGAGGATAATTCATGTGAACTCGATGGCTCTGTTATCTCTGAAAGACGTTTATTCAGTTTAATTGGTTCAGACCCAGAAGATCAGAAAATTATTTTAAAAGAAACCTAAGTAAAACTACATTGGAGTTTCTGAATACAAATGAAATGTAGTTTAATAAAAAAAAATATCCTAAAAATGTGTAGATAGAAACAGTTTGCCTATTGAAAACAATATGCTCAACATACAAACCACACAACCTTTTTAAACAGTCAAATCCATCTAAAAGTCTTTAACTCCATAGACTTGCTAATCTTATATGTATAACAATCTCCATTTTTTGGCTTGGTGAATGTCTCGGGATCCCACAGCATGAGCCAGTGGGGATATCTGTCTCCATTCAGGACCTTTAATTTTCATGACTTCCTTTTGGATAACTTAAAGTCAATTAATTGTTGGATAGTTTTTAAGTTAGTTAAATCTTTCAGACTGTGAAAAACTCACAAGTCATCCCCCATTTTGCTTCCAAAGAGCAACTCTCTTGCCATCTTTTATAGGGATTCACTTATCATTACAATATAGATAAAAAATGTTTTCTTTTGATTGATCCTTAAAGAGCATTTTTTTTTTCTTTTTGATGCTGAGATGCTTTAATATTTCAGAGCAGATTAAAGAGTAGAATCAACTGGCCAAACAACCACCATCAGACCTTAAATTGTTGAAAGATGTATAATTACCCTGGTCCAGACATCACATAATACATTTCTGCTGTGTTTGGGTCAAATGCATGGATAACAAAGGATACGCATCAAGGCACAAACAGCCTCTTGTGTTTGGGTGTCCATATATGTGCTCCATGTTTACACGTTCTGCTTGTAATCCCTCTTTTCTTTCACATCTTCCTGTTTCTTCACAAATCTCCTAATTTAATCAGTTATACTTGAAGAATTCACTGGTTTAATAAGCACAAAGAGTTTCATTGTAGACCCAAAGAGACATGAAGGAATTTATAGAGAGCCTCTGTGATATGTGCAGACAGAGCAGAGCACAGAGACTAATTCGTTGTTCTGCACGTCCGCCTGAACTCTGACCAATGTGCTTCATACTAATATATGAAATTCCTTCAGCGTCCTCCAGAATGATTCACTGTGGACATATCTGTAATTGTGTCTCTGGCTTCTATCTCTCCATTTCTCTGTTGCCGCTTCTCAATGTCCCTAATGTCTTTATTCTTTTAATTACCCCAAGATAATATTTTTCTTGTTTGTTTTTCATTTCCGAATTGCATCTTGGCTGATTTAGAAACATGTCCTGTGAATGTTTACTGCTCCCTGAAAGGAAGAAACTCATGCACACTTCTCCTGTTTCTGGATCGGTTTATTTAACAGAAACTCACTGTGGAGAGCTCTGCAGTAGACTGAAATAACAAATGATGTCCTTCAGCTGTCTTATTATGTCTGACCTTTTGTCTCTTTTTTTTTCTTTGCAGTGCTGCTGACTTGTGTGTTGTCCTTTAATGTGGACCAGAAGAATAGCATGTCCTTTGAAGGCCCTCTGGATGACATGTTTGGCTACACTGTCCAGCAGTTTGAGAACAGTGAGGGGAAATGGTAAGTTTTGTTTGTGGTAACCTTTGCTGCTGTCCAAGATCCTAATTTGCAGACATATTCAGTACATACCACTCTGAATGTCCTTTGACTGTCCTAATTATTTTTCTAATAATGTATTTTTGAAAAACCCCAAAGTCATTTAAAAAACAAAAAACCTGAAGTAACATTATTTCACCTGGATATTGCCTTAGTTAATGCTTCTTCTGAAACAGTAAGTTGTGTAAAGTAATCTCAAAGTATAACAATAAATAGGAGGGAGAACAACAGCTGCTGCTTAGTTAAGGATTCTTGCATTTAGTGGCTGAAACCGTAAGCAGTTCATCAGAGTATCTTCACAACAACCATGTAATTATACTAAAACCAAGCACTCCTGACTGCCTGCAAGAATAACCAATAAACACACCTTTAAAGCCTTGATAATGCTCATTAAAGGGATGTTTGAAATGACTCTGTGTTTCTGCATCTGGTCTCTAGTTACACTAGGCATTAATGGTTCATTTTGCTTTTCTCCAACCTGTTGCAAAGCCACATCTGATTCGCATCTAGATTTGACGTATAAGGTGGTGTTTGGCAACTTCTAGCTTGATAAAGCTCATGTGATAGTCACTCTTATTCTCTCACGGCTAATCTTTGGAGTCAGCTGTGACTGCAACAATCATATTTAGGTTCTGAGCAAGGGAAAGCCAAAATCCAAGAGAAAAGAAGTCAAACCTGAGAGAAATGCAGAGAGTAGAAAGTAGAGTAAAGATTTGCAAGATTGTGGATGATTGAGAAAATAACTGCAAACAAGTTGTATTTAACAAGCATAATCATTTGGAAGCAATGCAATGAGTGGGAGGTGACTTAACCAGAGGCAGATGTATGCACCAGTTCTCCACCCTGAGTGATGTTAAACTCTAAATCATCTGTAAAAAGTACGACGTGGCGTGAGCACCATTTGATTTACTGCAGCTTTGGTTCTCCATGAACTCTGTGTTGTCTGAGAGTGTTGAAATAAATCTCAAGGAAATTTTAATTTGCACATTCAATCAACCAAAAACATTTGCAAGAAAATGTCTCCCTTTACAGAAACCTTTTGTATTTTTAACTAAGAAATGTTGTCACAAATGAAAACGAAATCATCCTATTTTCACCCAAAGGTTCCTTTCGAAACATTTAGAAAGAACATTTTTTGATGCCATAATTGTATTTTTTTTCTGGCATGTATTAACAGCTGGACTTAAAGAATACCTGTGGAGTGGCGTAAATCATTATGTCATGTTATTTCTCACGAGCAGCTGGTGCCACTCTGAGTCCCTTCTTGCTGTGCTCTGTTTTAAATGACCCCAACAGGATTTAGGAATGTTAATAAGCCTAAGTGTTCAGAGGAAGGCAGATGACCGCCTGTTTTTAGCATCAGTTTACTGACAGGGGGGCAGGATTTAATGTAACATACACATGGATAGTTGATACAGTTGTGTTCACTGACCTTAGGTACTTAAAGCAAGTCAACAGAAAGAGCAATAGTGCTAAAACTTTGGACTTGAATTATGTGATGTAAAACTAAATTGAATTATTATTTTTTATTGTTATCTTAATGTGGTAATAGAGTTAATTAATGTAAGCCACACAGGACAATCACGATAAGCTCCAACAGCCCTCCAACCCTGGTATTTATGGTTAATTTAACAAAATAAGTATAATTAATCCCGATTTGAATTGTTGTTGGTAGCAGTGGACCTCACAGTCACTCCTTCCAACTTGCCAACTCTTTATTGCTTTAATAATACGTGTGTTCTACTTGTTATGATTATTGTAAAAAGCATCATTTTTCTTGTAAGTTTCAGCTTCAGTTTCACTTGGCCAACAATCTAACCCATTCCTTTGTATTTCTTAGGGTTCTGATCGGATCGCCGCATTCGGGTCAGCCGGCTAAAAAGACAGGAGATGTTTACAAATGTCCCGTTGGACGGGGGAGCAATAAATGTATCAAGCTAGAGCTGCCAAGTAAGAAAAAAATATTTTTATGTTTGGGTTAATTTTGCCATATCTAGAGTATCAAGGTGAAAGAAAGTCTGCAACGGGAAAGTTTCAGAAGTAAGACATTTTCCCATCGTACAGTTGCTCTGAATTTATGGAGTATAAACTAAAAACCATCTCTGCTGCTCCTTCACTTCTACCTGTGGGTTGATGATAGATTTGCCAAAAAAGGTTCGCAAAAATCTTCTCTTGTGTATCATATTGAATAATTAAATGTAAAGAATATATATATATAGATGTAATAAATGTAATTATTTTGAGTATGGTTATGTAATACCATTTTTATTTCAGTGTTTGGTGTTAAAAAAATTATATTTATGCATCAGAATTGTCCCCCTGTTTCACACTCATGTAAGGATTTATTATGAAGCAACAAAAAAACTAAAACTCGACATAAGAGACAGTAGGAATATTTACAAAACAATGTTATAATCAATGGATGGTTGTCATCCATCCATCCATCCATCCATCCATCCATCCATCCATCCATCCATCCATCCATCCATCCATCCATCCATC